>JAUKNL010000058.1:0-2500 GCA_030765065.1 Deroplatys truncata
GGGGATATAATGCAATCCAGGCTCGGAAGACATTATCACTAGGGAAGGACAACCTAGAATTCACCGTCACAGATATCATGTCCTTCTGCATAGGGTCACACTAGGAGAGGGCCGCCTAGCTTTGTTCCTTCAACTCCTACCCTCACTTTGACAGCTCCGACCCCTCCAACCACGATGCCGCTCCTCTGCGAGTCGCAGGGGCCGGCGGGCAAACGGCTGGCCGGCAGCGCACAGCCACTAGCCGGGGCTCCGACACGCAGCCTCACGCGGCACCCGCCTGACAGATGAGAACGTTGTGAACATGCCTCGGATGGAGAAACAATGTGTGCCTGTACCGCTACCATGACCATCTGAATGACATACAGCAAACGTACGGGTTAGTGTGGCGCAACTACGACGCCCACCAGACGACAATGGTATTGAGATACGCAGACGTCTGTACTCCAACGCGCCCCAAAGCGCTAAACCCCCCCCCCGTCCTTCCAGGGGCGTAGCAGCCGAGAATCTGCTACGCGCCTGCACAGTGGAGCTCAGGGATGTGAGGAAACGTGGAAGGAGGTGATCAACGACTACTACGAGCGATGCCAATACCGGTGATCATGGGTAGAACAGCACGGGAGGGTGCAATGTCGGTGGTGTGTAACGCATAAATGGGGGAACAGAATAAACGAGGCGTTGTGGAAAGTGCAACGCGCTATGCAGTGCCGTTTTGGAGATGAAGCAATGGCACTGTGGCAAGCTGCCACCACGCGTCTACACGGATGCACCATAAAGAGTGTGAGGGCGTTGCAGCAGCCAAGGCCAGGAACTGCAACGCGTCGAAAGAGTTTGTGCCAGGTCCAGGGTGTGTTGCTACGCTCTAGCGTCCCCAGAGGGGCCCCCCGCTCCCCCCATGGGGGTAGGGCGAAATGCACAGAGGAGGAATGTGTACCTGGTTGGACGGTGGCGAGGTAAGACGAAAGGAGGGGGCCGATGTTTGGAGGTGGAATACAAAACATGAGAGCAATACGCCTCCGGATAGTAGTAGTAGTAGTAGTAGTAGTAGTAGTAGTGTAGTAGTAGTAGTAGTAGTAGTAGTAGCAGCATGATGATTCGTATGCGTAATATTCATTAGTATGATTATTCGTACCATTACGGTTAGCCTGCGTATGATTAGTATTAGTATTAGTAGTGTCATTGACGGTATCCGGAGTAGTAGTAGTAGTAGTAGTAGTAGTAGTAGTAGTAGTAGTAGTAGTAGTAGTAGTAGTAGTAGTAGTAGTGGTGGTAGTGGTAGTAGTAGTAGTAGTAGTAGTAGTAGTAGTAGTAGTAGTAGTAGTAGTAGTAGTAGTAGTAGTGGTGGTAGTGGTAGTAGTAGTAGTAGTAGTAGTAGTAGTAGTAGTAGTAGTAGTAGTAGTAGTAGTAGTAGCATTAGAATGATCATAATCATTATTATGGGTCTTATCATCATGATTATCATTATTAGTATGAGTATCATCATTAGTATTGGTAATCATTATTATTATTATTATTTGTATTATTATTATTATTATTATTATTATTATTATTATTATTATTATTATTATTATTATCATTATTAATATTACTATTATTATTATTATTAGTATTATTATCATTATGAGTATGGGTATGAGTATGAGTAGGATTAGTATTAGTATTAGTATTAGTATTATTATTATTAGTATTATTATTAGTATTATTATTATTATTATTATTATTATTATTATTATTATTATTATTATTATTATTATTAATAGTATTAATAGTATTAATAGTATTATTATTATTATGATTATTATGATTATTATTATTATTATTATTATTATTATTATTATTATTATTATTATTATTAGTATTATTAGTAGTAGTAGTAGTAGTAGTAGTAGTAGTAGTGTTAGTTAGTATTCGAATATAATTATGAGTAGTAGTAGTATTATTCTTATCCTTAGTGTTAGTATTCGTATCACTATTATCATTATTATTATCATTAGTAGTAGTAGTATTAGTATGAGTATTAGTAGTGGTATTAGGATCATTAATCATTAGTATCATTAGTATTGGTATTGGTATTGGTATTATTGTTATTAGTACTATTAATGGTATTAGTATTCGTAGTAGTAATAATGTTAGTATTGTTGGTATTGTTAGTAATATTACTATTATGAGTAGTAGTAGTAGTAGTAGTAGTAGTAGTAGTAGTAGTAGTAGTAGTAGTAGTATTGTTAGTATTGTTAGTATTAGTATGATTATTATTAGTATGAGTAGGAGTAGGAGTAGGGGTAGGGGTATGATCATCGGTAGGGGTAGGGGTAGGGGTGTGATTATGAGTAGGAGTAGGGGCAGGGGTATGATTTTTGAGTAGTAGTAGTGGTAGTGGTAGTATGATGATGATGATGATGATGATGATGATGATGATGATATTACTATTATTTGTAGTAGTATTATTGCTATTAGTAATACTATTATGATGTGTAATACGTCTATGTGTATTAGTAGGAGT
>JAUKNL010000058.1:12500-17500 GCA_030765065.1 Deroplatys truncata
CATCGCTCCTTTTACCGCCCTAAAAGCCGAGAGGCAACCAGTGGAATGGATTAGCCTTGTTACGGGAAAAGACCAGGAGGCAGGTGCTGTCTCTGAACGAGCCGGCGCCGTAGGCGTCTAAGACCATCACGAGACGGCATCGGCACGTTCCTCCCGGTATCCGATACCACCACAACCGGAGCGCAACGAGGCGCTACTACGGTTCCCATTCCACCTAGACTGGCCAACGGAAATCCCGGCAAGACGACCACTAGGGGGCCACGATATCGCTCGCTTCCCCGATCATCTCGCCAGCTTCCGTCTACGCAGGGCTAGAGCCGGAGCGAAAGCAACCGCTACTGAGGCCTTTTTGTTTATTTTGTTTTTTGTTTTTTTCTTTATTTGTTTTAACGACAGTCTAAATGTTGCCACCTGATCACTGTACCTTTCTAATGGACTCTCGAGGTCGAGAGGACCAAGCAATAGAGCTGACAGATGCAAAGTCGGCGCAGAAAGTATGCGTCTAAGACCACTGCACAGTCAGTCACCTTCCTTGGAGCCGCTTCATCCTTTGAAGCGTCCAAATGCGCGCAGCCGGAGCGAATACGTATACGCTACTAAGGCCACAAGCGCTTCCGTGTTTAGGGGCTAACATGCCGGCGCGTAGGCACGCGACTAAGGCCTGACGTTGCCCAGCACGATCATCATTCCTTCAGTCGAAGGGACTACGTGCTCGCGTTTCGCCGTTTCTCACGTCTACTCACCCAACCATCACTCAATGCGCGCACAGAGCGCGAACCAGAGCATGTCGTGAAATATAACGTCACTCGGAATCTGGCAAGTTCAGCGCCGAATAACAACTATGTGTCGCATAAGGACCGTATCGTGAGACAGAGGGCCGCGACAATGCTGTACATATCTCGCTAGTAAGAGGGCGCCTAGCATTTGTGCGTCAATTCCTGACCCTCTACATCGGGGATATAATGCAATCCAGGCTCGGAAGACATTATCACTAGGGAAGGACAACCTAGAATTCACCGTCACAGATATCATGTCCTTCTGCATAGGGTCACACTAGGAGAGGGCCGCCTAGCTTTGTTCCTTCAACTCCTACCCTCACTTTGACAGCTCCGACCCCTCCAACCACGATGCCGCTCCTCTGCGAGTCGCAGGGGCCGGCGGGCAAACGGCTGGCCGGCAGCGCACAGCCACTAGCCGGGCTCCGACACGCAGCCTCACGCGGCACCCGCCTGACAGATGAGAACGTTGTGAACATGCCTCGGATGGAGAAACAATGTGTGCCTGTACCGCTACCATGACCATCTGAATGACATACAGCAAACGTACGGGTTAGTGTGGCGCAACTACGACGCCCACCAGACGACAATGGTATTGAGATACGCAGACGTCTGTACTCCAACGCGCCCCAAAGCGCTAAACCCCCCCCCGTCCTTCCAGGGGCGTAGCAGCCGAGAATCTGCTACGCGCCTGCACAGTGGAGCTCAGGGATGTGAGGAAACGTGGAAGGAGGTGATCAACGACTACTACGAGCGATGCCAATACCGGTGATCATGGGTAGAACAGCACGGGAGGGTGCAATGTCGGTGGTGTGTAACGCATAAATGGGGGAACAGAATAAACGAGGCGTTGTGGAAAGTGCAACGCGCTATGCAGTGCCGTTTGGAGATGAAGCAATGGCACTGTGGCAAGCTGCCACCACGCGTCTACACGGATGCACCATAAAGAGTGTGAGGGCGTTGCAGCAGCCAAGGCCAGGAACTGCAACGCGTCGAAAGAGTTTGTGCCAGGTCCAGGGTGTGTTGCTACGCTCTAGCGTCCCCAGAGGGGCCCCCCGCTCCCCCCATGGGGGTAGGGCGAAATGCACAGAGGAGGAAATGTGTACCTGGTTGGACGGTGGCGAGGTAAGACGAAAGGAGGGGCCGATGTTTGGAGGTGGAATACAAAACATGAGAGCAATACGCCTCCGGATAGTAGTAGTAGTAGTAGTAGTAGTAGTAGTAGTAGTAGTAGTAGTAGTAGTAGTAGTAGCAGCATGATGATTCGTATGCGTAATATTCATTAGTATGATTATTCGTACCATTACGGTTAGCCTGCGTATGATTAGTATTAGTATTAGTAGTGTCATTGACGGTATCCGGAGTAGTAGTAGTAGTAGTAGTAGTAGTAGTAGTAGTAGTAGTAGTAGTAGTAGTAGTAGTAGTAGTAGTAGTAGTAGTGGTGGTAGTGGTAGTAGTAGTAGTAGTAGTAGTAGTAGTAGTAGTAGTAGTAGTAGTAGTAGTAGTAGTAGTAGTAGTGGTGGTAGTGGTAGTAGTAGTAGTAGTAGTAGTAGTAGTAGTAGTAGTAGTAGTAGTAGTAGTAGTAGTAGCATTAGAATGATCATAATCATTATTATGGGTCTTATCATCATGATTATCATTATTAGTATGAGTATCATCATTAGTATTGGTAATCATTATTATTATTATTATTTGTATTATTATTATTATTATTATTATTATTATTATTATTATTATTATTATTATTATCATTATTAATATTACTATTATTATTATTATTAGTATTATTATCATTATGAGTATGGGTATGAGTATGAGTAGGATTAGTATTAGTATTAGTATTAGTATTATTATTATTAGTATTATTATTAGTATTATTATTATTATTATTATTATTATTATTATTATTATTATTATTATTATTATTATTATTATTATTAATAGTATTAATAGTATTAATAGTATTATTATTATTATTATGATTATTATGATTATTATTATTATTATTATTATTATTATTATTATTATTATTATTATTATTATTATTAGTATTATTAGTAGTAGTAGTAGTAGTAGTAGTAGTAGTAGTAGTGTTAGTTAGTATTCGAATATAATTATGAGTAGTAGTAGTATTATTCTTATCCTTAGTGTTAGTATTCGTATCACTATTATCATTATTATTATCATTAGTAGTAGTAGTATTAGTATGAGTATTAGTAGTGGTATTAGGATCATTAATCATTAGTATCATTAGTATTGGTATTGGTATTGGTATTATTGTTATTAGTACTATTAATGGTATTAGTATTCGTAGTAGTAATAATGTTAGTATTGTTGGTATTGTTAGTAATATTACTATTATGAGTAGTAGTAGTAGTAGTAGTAGTAGTAGTAGTAGTAGTAGTAGTAGTAGTAGTAGTAGTATTGTTAGTATTGTTAGTATTAGTATGATTATTATTAGTATGAGTAGGAGTAGGAGTAGGGGTAGGGGTATGATCATCGGTAGGGGTAGGGGTAGGGGTGTGATTATGAGTAGGAGTAGGGGCAGGGGTATGATTTTTGAGTAGTAGTAGTGGTAGTGGTAGTATGATGATGATGATGATGATGATGATGATGATGATGATATTACTATTATTTGTAGTAGTATTATTGCTATTAGTAATACTATTATGATGTGTAATACGTCTATGTGTATTAGTAGGAGTAGTACGAGTAGTGTGACTATTATTCGTCACATTAGTAATAGTAGTATTGGTACTAGTATCATTATGAGTGGTATGAATATGAGTATTAGCATTATTCGAATTAGTAGCATTAGTAGTATTAGTATGCGTGTTAGGAGTCGTATGCGTAGTATTAGTAGCATTAATAGTAGTATTAGTATGATTGCTGTGCATATCATTATTCGTAGTATGAATATCAGTATGCGTAGTAGTATTGTGAGTATTATTGGTATCAGTAGTGTTAGTAGCACGGCTATGATTAGTCGTAGTAGTAATCATCCTCATTGTCATGAGAATGATATTGCCAATAAAGCGGATAATAATAAGGGTACGAATACTACCATGACGAGTACGAATGATGATGCGCAGAAGAGGAAGAGGAAGAGGAAGAGGAAGACGAAGACGGAGACGAAGAAGAAGAAGAAGAAGAAGAGGTGGAGGAGGAGGAGGAGGAGGAGGAGGAGGAGGAGGAGGGGGAGGAGGAGGAGGAGGAGGAGGAGGAGGAGGAGGAACTACGGAGAATAATCATACAAATCGGAATAATGATGATACCACTAATACGAAGAATAAGTAATACCGGTCGTAGTAGTAGTAGTAGTATTAGTAGTAGTAGTAGTAGTAGTAGTAGTGCTAGTCGTAGTGGTGGGCGTAGTATGAATAGGCGTATGCTACGTATCATCATTAGCGGTAGTAGGTATTAGTATCAGTAGGTTCATTGATATGACTATGAGGGGTATGAGTATGAGTGTTAGTATGACTGCTATAATGAATATCATGCTGATGATTATCATTATGAATAGTAGTAGTAGTAGTGGTAGTAGTAGTAGTAGTAGTAGTAGTAGTAGTAGTAGTAGTAGTGGTGGTGGTGCTCCGACTAAGGAATGCCAATCAGCAAAATGATGATGGAGAAGGAAGAGATGGACACGAATGGATGATCAGCATACTGTAAACAGTGTAGATATACTGCGAAGGCATGACCTCTGTCTCCCGGGGAAAGTGCAACGCGCCTGGAAGAGGATATGTCCGTGTTTCGTCCGTTGAAACAACACGTTCCAGCAACTGCCACAACGCTCCTCACGGAGGTGTTGCACAATCTTCAGGCGCGTTGCGTATACTCCGTTACACAACTGTTACGCGTGTGCCACGTGTTGCACAGTCGCAACTGCGGCGGATCGAAGTGAAACCTTTGAGACAGTCACCCCTCATGGGAGGCATCCTGAGGTAGTGTGTCAAGACCTACCTAATGTCAATTGCATTTGTAGAATAGGTACATTCAGGATCGGCCCGCGGTGAAACCATGTGTATGTAATGGGTATTGAACGTGTATGAAACTTGAAATGTTTGCTGTCTGTAGTAGGTGATGTGACTATGCAGTAATGGCAACGTCTGCAGGTAAGTTATGTAGTGTACTGTGCTTTAAAGCATTAAATGGTATGCTTATTGCATGATGTTTCATTTTGTGGTTGTTTAGGGTTTTGAAAGATGTTCCTGAAGATACATT
>JAUKNL010000058.1:27500-32500 GCA_030765065.1 Deroplatys truncata
AACGACAGTCTAAATGTTGCCACCTGATCACTGTACCTTTCTAATGGACTCTCGAGGTCGAGAGGACCAAGCAATAGAGCTGACAGATGCAAAGTCGGCGCAGAAAGTATGCGTCTAAGACCACTGCACAGTCAGTCACCTTCCTTGGAGCCGCTTCATCCTTTGAAGCGTCCAAATGCGCGCAGCCGGAGCGAATACGTATACGCTACTAAGGCCACAAGCGCTTCCGTGTTTAGGGGCTAACATGCCGGCGCGTAGGCACGCGACTAAGGCCTGACGTTGCCCAGCACGATCATCATTCCTTCAGTCGAAGGGACTACGTGCTCGCGTTTCGCCGTTTCTCACGTCTACTCACCCAACCATCACTCAATGCGCGCACAGAGCGCGAACCAGAGCATGTCGTGAAATATAACGTCACTCGGAATCTGGCAAGTTCAGCGCCGAATAACAACTATGTGTCGCATAAGGACCGTATCGTGAGACAGAGGGCCGCGACAATGCTGTACATATCTCGCTAGTAAGAGGGCGCCTAGCATTTGTGCGTCAATTCCTGACCCTCTACATCGGGGATATAATGCAATCCAGGCTCGGAAGACATTATCACTAGGGAAGGACAACCTAGAATTCACCGTCACAGATATCATGTCCTTCTGCATAGGGTCACACTAGGAGAGGGCCGCCTAGCTTTGTTCCTTCAACTCCTACCCTCACTTTGACAGCTCCGACCCCTCCAACCACGATGCCGCTCCTCTGCGAGTCGCAGGGGCCGGCGGGCAAACGGCTGGCCGGCAGCGCACAGCCACTAGCCGGGCTCCGACACGCAGCCTCACGCGGCACCCGCCTGACAGATGAGAACGTTGTGAACATGCCTCGGATGGAGAAACAATGTGTGCCTGTACCGCTACCATGACCATCTGAATGACATACAGCAAACGTACGGGTTAGTGTGGCGCAACTACGACGCCCACCAGACGACAATGGTATTGAGATACGCAGACGTCTGTACTCCAACGCGCCCCAAAGCGCTAAACCCCCCCCCCCGTCCTTCCAGGGGCGTAGCAGCCGAGAATCTGCTACGCGCCTGCACAGTGGAGCTCAGGGATGTGAGGAAACGTGGAAGGAGGTGATCAACGACTACTACGAGCGATGCCAATACCGGTGATCATGGGTAGAACAGCACGGGAGGGTGCAATGTCGGTGGTGTGTAACGCATAAATGGGGGAACAGAATAAACGAGGCGTTGTGGAAAGTGCAACGCGCTATGCAGTGCCGTTTGGAGATGAAGCAATGGCACTGTGGCAAGCTGCCACCACGCGTCTACACGGATGCACCATAAAGAGTGTGAGGGCGTTGCAGCAGCCAAGGCCAGGAACTGCAACGCGTCGAAAGAGTTTGTGCCAGGTCCAGGGTGTGTTGCTACGCTCTAGCGTCCCCAGAGGGGCCCCCCGCTCCCCCCATGGGGGTAGGGCGAAATGCACAGAGGAGGAAATGTGTACCTGGTTGGACGGTGGCGAGGTAAGACGAAAGGAGGGGCCGATGTTTGGAGGTGGAATACAAAACATGAGAGCAATACGCCTCCGGATAGTAGTAGTAGTAGTAGTAGTAGTAGTAGTAGTAGTAGTAGTAGTAGTAGTAGTAGTAGTAGCAGCATGATGATTCGTATGCGTAATATTCATTAGTATGATTATTCGTACCATTACGGTTAGCCTGCGTATGATTAGTATTAGTATTAGTAGTGTCATTGACGGTATCCGGAGTAGTAGTAGTAGTAGTAGTAGTAGTAGTAGTAGTAGTAGTAGTAGTAGTAGTAGTAGTAGTAGTAGTAGTAGTAGTAGTAGTAGTGGTGGTAGTGGTAGTAGTAGTAGTAGTAGTAGTAGTAGTAGTAGTAGTAGTAGTAGTAGTAGTAGTAGTAGTGGTGGTAGTGGTAGTAGTAGTAGTAGTAGTAGTAGTAGTAGTAGTAGTAGTAGTAGTAGTAGTAGTAGTAGCATTAGAATGATCATAATCATTATTATGGGTCTTATCATCATGATTATCATTATTAGTATGAGTATCATCATTAGTATTGGTAATCATTATTATTATTATTATTTGTATTATTATTATTATTATTATTATTATTATTATTATTATTATTATTATTATTATCATTATTAATATTACTATTATTATTATTATTAGTATTATTATCATTATGAGTATGGGTATGAGTATGAGTAGGATTAGTATTAGTATTAGTATTAGTATTATTATTATTAGTATTATTATTAGTATTATTATTATTATTATTATTATTATTATTATTATTATTATTATTATTATTATTATTATTATTATTATTATTATTATTAATAGTATTAATAGTATTAATAGTATTATTATTATTATGATTATTATGATTATTATTATTATTATTATTATTATTATTATTATTATTATTATTATTATTATTAGTATTATTAGTAGTAGTAGTAGTAGTAGTAGTAGTAGTAGTAGTGTTAGTTAGTATTCGAATATAATTATGAGTAGTAGTAGTATTATTCTTATCCTTAGTGTTAGTATTCGTATCACTATTATCATTATTATTATCATTAGTAGTAGTAGTATTAGTATGAGTATTAGTAGTGGTATTAGGATCATTAATCATTAGTATCATTAGTATTGGTATTGGTATTGGTATTATTGTTATTAGTACTATTAATGGTATTAGTATTCGTAGTAGTAATAATGTTAGTATTGTTGGTATTGTTAGTAATATTACTATTATGAGTAGTAGTAGTAGTAGTAGTAGTAGTAGTAGTAGTAGTAGTAGTAGTAGTAGTAGTATTGTTAGTATTGTTAGTATTAGTATGATTATTATTAGTATGAGTAGGAGTAGGAGTAGGGGTAGGGGTATGATCATCGGTAGGGGTAGGGGTAGGGGTGTGATTATGAGTAGGAGTAGGGGCAGGGGTATGATTTTTGAGTAGTAGTAGTGGTAGTGGTAGTATGATGATGATGATGATGATGATGATGATGATATTACTATTATTTGTAGTAGTATTATTGCTATTAGTAATACTATTATGATGTGTAATACGTCTATGTGTATTAGTAGGAGTAGTACGAGTAGTGTGACTATTATTCGTCACATTAGTAATAGTAGTATTGGTACTAGTATCATTATGAGTGGTATGAATATGAGTATTAGCATTATTCGAATTAGTAGCATTAGTAGTATTAGTATGCGTGTTAGGAGTCGTATGCGTAGTATTAGTAGCATTAATAGTAGTATTAGTATGATTGCTGTGCATATCATTATTCGTAGTATGAATATCAGTATGCGTAGTAGTATTGTGAGTATTATTGGTATCAGTAGTGTTAGTAGCACGGCTATGATTAGTCGTAGTAGTAATCATCCTCATTGTCATGAGAATGATATTGCCAATAAAGCGGATAATAATAAGGGTACGAATACTACCATGACGAGTACGAATGATGATGCGCAGAAGAGGAAGAGGAAGAGGAAGAGGAAGACGAAGACGGAGACGAAGAAGAAGAAGAAGAAGAAGAGGTGGAGGAGGAGGAGGAGGAGGAGGAGGAGGAGGAGGAGGAGGGGGAGGAGGAGGAGGAGGAGGAGGAGGAGGAGGAGGAGGAACTACGGAGAATAATCATACAAATCGGAATAATGATGATACCACTAATACGAAGAATAAGTAATACCGGTCGTAGTAGTAGTAGTAGTATTAGTAGTAGTAGTAGTAGTAGTAGTAGTGCTAGTCGTAGTGGTGGGCGTAGTATGAATAGGCGTATGCTACGTATCATCATTAGCGGTAGTAGGTATTAGTATCAGTAGGTTCATTGATATGACTATGAGGGGTATGAGTATGAGTGTTAGTATGACTGCTATAATGAATATCATGCTGATGATTATCATTATGAATAGTAGTAGTAGTAGTGGTAGTAGTAGTAGTAGTAGTAGTAGTAGTAGTAGTAGTAGTGGTGGTGGTGCTCCGACTAAGGAATGCCAATCAGCAAAATGATGATGGAGAAGGAAGAGATGGACACGAATGGATGATCAGCATACTGTAAACAGTGTAGATATACTGCGAAGGCATGACCTCTGTCTCCCGGGGAAAGTGCAACGCGCCTGGAAGAGGATATGTCCGTGTTTCGTCCGTTGAAACAACACGTTCCAGCAACTGCCACAACGCTCCTCACGGAGGTGTTGCACAATCTTCAGGCGCGTTGCGTATACTCCGTTACACAACTGTTACGCGTGTGCCACGTGTTGCACAGTCGCAACTGCGGCGGATCGAAGTGAAACCTTTGAGACAGTCACCCCTCATGGGAGGCATCCTGAGGTAGTGTGTCAAGACCTACCTAATGTCAATTGCATTTGTAGAATAGGTACATTCAGGATCGGCCCGCGGTGAAACCATGTGTATGTAATGGGTATTGAACGTGTATGAAACTTGAAATGTTTGCTGTCTGTAGTAGGTGATGTGACTATGCAGTAATGGCAACGTCTGCAGGTAAGTTATGTAGTGTACTGTGCTTTAAAGCATTAAATGGTATGCTTATTGCATGATGTTTCATTTTGTGGTTGTTTAGGGTTTTGAAAGATGTTCCTGAAGATACATTGTTGATTATTTGGGCAGGTATGAAGAGGTATATTGAATAATACGGTGACAAAGAAATAGTGGATAGCTGGTAGGTTTGCATTGCTATGACTGCCATATGTGGAGGTTGGGGAATTGATATATTAGGTGTGTTAAGACGTTCCGGTTCTGGCAATGGACATGTAAGTGATTGTTGCTGGGTGGAAGCTTTGGTACAATTGTTGACATCATGTCTGGAAATGCTTGGTGGTTCTGTGTTTATTAGTGAAGTGTTCGGTTTGCCAATATTGAGTATGTGAAGTCACCGAGTGTGTTATTGAAGATGATGGTTGGCATTCTAGGTTATTTTGTTTACTTGAGGTAGAGTTATTAGGATACAAGTGTGCTATGTTTATTGTTGAG
>JAUKNL010000058.1:37500-40000 GCA_030765065.1 Deroplatys truncata
CCTATACCCAGCTCTGACGATCGATTTGCACGTCAGAATCGCTGCGGACCTCCATCAGGGTTTCCCCTGACTTCGTCCTGACCAGGCATAGTTCACCATCTTTCGGGTCCCAACGTGTACGCTCTGAGTGCGCCCACGGCCGAAGCCGGGGCGCCCCGGGAGTGCGGGCTCCCCGGAAGGGAGCCATCCTCCCTCGGCGGCACGAGGCCGCCCCACTTTCATTGCGCCTCTGGGTTTAGTGGTTCCCAGTGACTCGCGCACATGTTAGACTCCTTGGTCCGTGTTTCAAGACGGGTCGGGAAGGCATCCGAAGCAATAGCGCCGCGGACGGGAGAACGGCCAAAGCTGTCCGAGGACTCCGGAGACCAGCAGCCCGCGGGCGGCGGGGACGCGGCGTTAGCCGCGGCACCACGCACAAAGAAACCCGTGGAGCTTGCCCACCGGGCCGGACGCTCGCCAGAGCGGGCCATCTCCTCGTTTCCTACCGTCGAACCGGGGCCGGGCGAACCGGGGTCCGGGGGAACGTGAACCCGAGATTCCTCGGCGTTCCCCTCGGTCTCCATCCCGGGCCTTAGACCCCTGGTCCAACGGGTCGCGACGTCCTACCGGGAGAGAAGTGCAGCCCGCCGCCGCCAAGCAGCCCGACCGGCCGGTGCCGACGACCTAACGCGGCGCGCACCTTGCGGTGTGGCCGGCGGCCGTAGACATCCGGAATCGCGGATCGGGTGCCGACGAGCGGACGGGATTGAATCTCCCCGTTCGACCTTCCGGATCCCTCCCGTTTACCCCTGAACGGTTTCACGTACTATTGAACTCTCTCTTCAAAGTTCTTTTCAACTTTCCCTCACGGTACTTGTTCGCTATCGGTCTCGTGGTCATATTTAGCCTTAGATGGAGTTTACCACCCACTTAGTGCTCCACTCTCAAGGAACACGACTCTGAGGACGGCTCCCCCCGCGAACGGCAGCGGTCTCTACGGGCCTGGCACCCTCTGCGGGCTGTGGCCCCGTTCAAGGGAGACTTGAACTCGCCGCCGAACATCGGGTTGCGGAGCGTCCCTCACACGACATTTCCCTGCGTTATGTTTCACACGCGGGATTCCGTGCTGGGCTCCTCCCTGTTCGCTCGCCGCTACTAAGGGAATCCTTGTTAGTTTCTTTTCCTCCGCCTATTAATATGCTTAAATTCAGCGGGTAGTCTCGCCCGATCTGAGGTCGGATGTGCAAGCCCCTCTGGTGCGGGGGGGCGGGGAGCCGAGGCTTTCCTCGGTTACGCTCGAGTCAGAGAGAAAAAAATGCTCCTCGCAAGACCCTAGCTCCGAGACCACCTCCAAAGCGATGGAGATGGAGGCCTCGGCCCCCTACAGGTTTCGGAAGCGTCGGAGCGAGCGAGTCGCAACCGTGCCTCCAGAATCGGATCCAGGTGATCGGAACGGCCCGCTTTGCTCTTCCTCTCCACAACTCACTCATCATCATCACCTCTTAGCAAAGCCGCCCCGGCCTGGTCCAGTGAGACCTCCCGACCCTCAGTCGGGCGTGGTCCGGGATTGAAAATCCAAGGACCGCAATGTGCGTTCGAAGTGTCGATGTTCATGTGTCCTGCAGTTCACATGTCGACGCGCAATTTGCTGCGTTCTTCATCGACCCACGAGCCGAGTGATCCACCGCTCAGGGTTGTATCGATATTTGCGCGCCTCGGCCCTCCCAGAAGGAGAGCGCCATGGGCTGCGTTAAGATCGGGCCAAATAGTAGCAAGGAAATCCTCGCAAGCGTTTCGTGCAACCGTTCCCACCCACCTCGGGAGAGGGAGGGGAAACGTACACTGGCAGAACTCTGGCGCAGAAGAGCTTTAAACCCTCCCAGACCCCTGGTCGTCTCGCCTTGCGGCAAACGGCCGGAATCCCCAGGCTGCGACGCTCGCATCCGCCGCTAGGCGGAGGCTTCGTCGACATCCGTGGTGCGGGTACCGAGAACTGCGTTGTGAAACATCCGGCGGCGTAAGGCTCGGAACTGACAACGTCTTGGCGGGCCCGGGATGGCCTGACCGGCGACCAGCCGGTCGTCTCACAGGCCATCCCTCCTCCGTGCCCGACCCCGACGCACCGGGAAGCACCGCTCCGCGGGTTCGTTCCATTTGTGGCAAGGTTCTCCGGTGGGAGATACCGCTAATGATCCTTCCGCAGGTTCACCTACGGAAACCTTGTTACGACTTTTACTTCCTCTAAATGATCAAGTTTGGGCATCTTCCCGGTGGAATCGAGGAGGAGAACCCCCACGCCCACCGGTCCGAAGACCTCACTAAATCATTCAATCGGTAGTAGCGACGGGCGGTGTGTACAAAGGGCAGGGACGTAATCAACGCGAGCTTATGACTCGCGCTTACTGGGAATTCCTCGTTCATGGGGAACAATTGCAAGCCCCAATCCCTAGCACGAAGGAGGTTCAGCGGGTTACCCGGACCTTTCGGCCAGGGAGGACACGCTGATTCCTTCAGTGTAGCG
>JAUKNL010000058.1:42500-47500 GCA_030765065.1 Deroplatys truncata
GAGCGCGAACCAGAGCATGTCGTGAAATATAACGTCACTCGGAATCTGGCAAGTTCAGCGCCGAATAACAACTATGTGTCGCATAAGGACCGTATCGTGAGACAGAGGGCCGCGACAATGCTGTACATATCTCGGTAGTAAGAGGGCGCCTAGCATTTGTGCGTCAATTCCTGACCCTCTACATCGGGGATATAATGCAATCCAGGCTCGGAAGACATTATCACTAGGGAAGGACAACCTAGAATTCACCGTCACAGATATCATGTCCTTCTGCATAGGGTCACACTAGGAGAGGGCCGCCTAGCTTTGTTCCTTCAACTCCTACCCTCACTTTGACAGCTCCGACCCCTCCAACCACGATGCCGCTCCTCTGCGAGTCGCAGGGGCCGGCGGGCAAACGGCTGGCCGGCAGCGCACAGCCACTAGCCGGGCTCCGACACGCAGCCTCACGCGGCACCCGCCTGACAGATGAGAACGTTGTGAACATGCCTCGGATGGAGAAACAATGTGTGCCTGTACCGCTACCATGACCATCTGAATGACATACAGCAAACGTACGGGTTAGTGTGGCGCAACTACGACGCCCACCAGACGACAATGGTATTGAGATACGCAGACGTCTGTACTCCAACGCGCCCCAAAGCGCTAAACCCCCCCCCCCGTCCTTCCAGGGGCGTAGCAGCCGAGAATCTGCTACGCGCCTGCACAGTGGAGCTCAGGGATGTGAGGAAACGTGGAAGGAGGTGATCAACGACTACTACGAGCGATGCCAATACCGGTGATCATGGGTAGAACAGCACGGGAGGGTGCAATGTCGGTGGTGTGTAACGCATAAATGGGGGAACAGAATAAACGAGGCGTTGTGGAAAGTGCAACGCGCTATGCAGTGCCGTTTGGAGATGAAGCAATGGCACTGTGGCAAGCTGCCACCACGCGTCTACACGGATGCACCATAAAGAGTGTGAGGGCGTTGCAGCAGCCAAGGCCAGGAACTGCAACGCGTCGAAAGAGTTTGTGCCAGGTCCAGGGTGTGTTGCTACGCTCTAGCGTCCCCAGAGGGGCCCCCCGCTCCCCCCATGGGGGTAGGGCGAAATGCACAGAGGAGGAAATGTGTACCTGGTTGGACGGTGGCGAGGTAAGACGAAAGGAGGGGCCGATGTTTGGAGGTGGAATACAAAACATGAGAGCAATACGCCTCCGGATAGTAGTAGTAGTAGTAGTAGTAGTAGTAGTAGTAGTAGTAGTAGTAGTAGTAGTAGTAGTAGCAGCATGATGATTCGTATGCGTAATATTCATTAGTATGATTATTCGTACCATTACGGTTAGCCTGCGTATGATTAGTATTAGTATTAGTAGTGTCATTGACGGTATCCGGAGTAGTAGTAGTAGTAGTAGTAGTAGTAGTAGTAGTAGTAGTAGTAGTAGTAGTAGTAGTAGTAGTAGTAGTAGTGGTGGTAGTGGTAGTAGTAGTAGTAGTAGTAGTAGTAGTAGTAGTAGTAGTAGTAGTAGTAGTAGTAGTGGTGGTAGTGGTAGTAGTAGTAGTAGTAGTAGTAGTAGTAGTAGTAGTAGTAGTAGTAGTAGTAGTAGTAGTAGTAGCATTAGAATGATCATAATCATTATTATGGGTCTTATCATCATGATTATCATTATTAGTATGAGTATCATCATTAGTATTGGTAATCATTATTATTATTATTATTTGTATTATTATTATTATTATTATTATTATTATTATTATTATTATCATTATTAATATTACTATTATTATTATTATTAGTATTATTATCATTATGAGTATGGGTATGAGTATGAGTAGGATTAGTATTAGTATTAGTATTAGTATTATTATTATTAGTATTATTATTAGTATTATTATTATTATTATTATTATTATTATTATTATTATTATTATTATTATTATTATTATTATTATTATTATTATTATTAATAGTATTAATAGTATTAATAGTATTATTATTATTATGATTATTATGATTATTATTATTATTATTATTATTATTATTATTATTATTATTATTATTATTATTATTATTAGTATTATTAGTAGTAGTAGTAGTAGTAGTAGTAGTAGTAGTAGTGTTAGTTAGTATTCGAATATAATTATGAGTAGTAGTAGTATTATTCTTATCCTTAGTGTTAGTATTCGTATCACTATTATCATTATTATTATCATTAGTAGTAGTAGTATTAGTATGAGTATTAGTAGTGGTATTAGGATCATTAATCATTAGTATCATTAGTATTGGTATTGGTATTGGTATTATTGTTATTAGTACTATTAATGGTATTAGTATTCGTAGTAGTAATAATGTTAGTATTGTTGGTATTGTTAGTAATATTACTATTATGAGTAGTAGTAGTAGTAGTAGTAGTAGTAGTAGTAGTAGTAGTAGTAGTAGTAGTATTGTTAGTATTGTTAGTATTAGTATGATTATTATTAGTATGAGTAGGAGTAGGAGTAGGGGTAGGGGTATGATCATCGGTAGGGGTAGGGGTAGGGGTGTGATTATGAGTAGGAGTAGGGGCAGGGGTATGATTTTTGAGTAGTAGTAGTGGTAGTG
This sequence comes from Deroplatys truncata, assembly GCA_030765065.1. Lineage (NCBI taxonomy): Eukaryota > Metazoa > Arthropoda > Insecta > Mantodea > Mantidae > Deroplatys > Deroplatys truncata. The sequence goes on from JAUKNL010000058.1 coordinate 45,083, forward strand.
GTAGTATGATGATGATGATGATGATGATGATGATGATGATGATATTACTATTATTTGTAGTAGTATTATTGCTATTAGTAATACTATTATGATGTGTAATACGTCTATGTGTATTAGTAGGAGTAGTACGAGTAGTGTGACTATTATTCGTCACATTAGTAATAGTAGTATTGGTACTAGTATCATTATGAGTGGTATGAATATGAGTATTAGCATTATTCGAATTAGTAGCATTAGTAGTATTAGTATGCGTGTTAGGAGTCGTATGCGTAGTATTAGTAGCATTAATAGTAGTATTAGTATGATTGCTGTGCATATCATTATTCGTAGTATGAATATCAGTATGCGTAGTAGTATTGTGAGTATTATTGGTATCAGTAGTGTTAGTAGCACGGCTATGATTAGTCGTAGTAGTAATCATCCTCATTGTCATGAGAATGATATTGCCAATAAAGCGGATAATAATAAGGGTACGAATACTACCATGACGAGTACGAATGATGATGCGCAGAAGAGGAAGAGGAAGAGGAAGAGGAAGACGAAGACGGAGACGAAGAAGAAGAAGAAGAAGAAGAGGTGGAGGAGGAGGAGGAGGAGGAGGAGGAGGAGGAGGGGGAGGAGGAGGAGGAGGAGGAGGAGGAGGAGGAGGAGGAACTACGGAGAATAATCATACAAATCGGAATAATGATGATACCACTAATACGAAGAATAAGTAATACCGGTCGTAGTAGTAGTAGTAGTATTAGTAGTAGTAGTAGTAGTAGTAGTAGTGCTAGTCGTAGTGGTGGGCGTAGTATGAATAGGCGTATGCTACGTATCATCATTAGCGGTAGTAGGTATTAGTATCAGTAGGTTCATTGATATGACTATGAGGGGTATGAGTATGAGTGTTAGTATGACTGCTATAATGAATATCATGCTGATGATTATCATTATGAATAGTAGTAGTAGTAGTGGTAGTAGTAGTAGTAGTAGTAGTAGTAGTAGTAGTAGTAGTGGTGGTGGTGCTCCGACTAAGGAATGCCAATCAGCAAAATGATGATGGAGAAGGAAGAGATGGACACGAATGGATGATCAGCATACTGTAAACAGTGTAGATATACTGCGAAGGCATGACCTCTGTCTCCCGGGGAAAGTGCAACGCGCCTGGAAGAGGATATGTCCGTGTTTCGTCCGTTGAAACAACACGTTCCAGCAACTGCCACAACGCTCCTCACGGAGGTGTTGCACAATCTTCAGGCGCGTTGCGTATACTCCGTTACACAACTGTTACGCGTGTGCCACGTGTTGCACAGTCGCAACTGCGGCGGATCGAAGTGAAACCTTTGAGACAGTCACCCCTCATGGGAGGCATCCTGAGGTAGTGTGTCAAGACCTACCTAATGTCAATTGCATTTGTAGAATAGGTACATTCAGGATCGGCCCGCGGTGAAACCATGTGTATGTAATGGGTATTGAACGTGTATGAAACTTGAAATGTTTGCTGTCTGTAGTAGGTGATGTGACTATGCAGTAATGGCAACGTCTGCAGGTAAGTTATGTAGTGTACTGTGCTTTAAAGCATTAAATGGTATGCTTATTGCATGATGTTTCATTTTGTGGTTGTTTAGGGTTTTGAAAGATGTTCCTGAAGATACATTGTTGATTATTTGGGCAGGTATGAAGAGGTATATTGAATAATACGGTGACAAAGAAATAGTGGATAGCTGGTAGGTTTGCATTGCTATGACTGCCATATGTGGAGGTTGGGGAATTGATATATTAGGTGTGTTAAGACGTTCCGGTTCTGGCAATGGACATGTAAGTGATTGTTGCTGGGTGGAAGCTTTGGTACAATTGTTGACATCATGTCTGGAAATGCTTGGTGGTTCTGTGTTTATTAGTGAAGTGTTCGGTTTGCCAATATTGAGTATGTGAAGTCACCGAGTGTGTTATTGAAGATGATGGTTGGCATTCTAGGTTATTTTGTTTACTTGAGGTAGAGTTATTAGGATACAAGTGTGCTATGTTTATTGTTGAGAGCCTATATTATCTCATCAGGTGCAACTTCAGTCATGGTAGAATAAGTTGTTTGTTTGTTTGTTTGTAAATAGTCTTTGGGATATCATCTGTTATTATGGTTGTGTAGGAGTGTATAATATTAATTGCTGTGTTTTTGTTGTAGTACTGCAATTTGGTTTGATTGATCAATTAACATGTATTTAATATTATTCTTTTCAGTTGTTTGTTTGAGTGTTATTATTGTAATGTTGTGTGGTGTTTACTTTGGAGGGGTTGTGTGCTTTCGTAGGATGTGTTTCTATTTGTATGTTGACAGATATGTCTAAGTTAGATTATAGTTGACATAGATGTGTTGTGTTTTCCAGTAATGGAGTAGGGGAAATGGTTTTGAAGGTGCATGTCGCAGTCCATTGCAAA
>JAUKNL010000058.1:50000-51765 GCA_030765065.1 Deroplatys truncata
AAAATATTTACAGCACTAAACTTATAATTCTGGTTTTATTTTATCATTAAAAATGATAAATAATAAGTTAAAGTAAAATATAATAAATGAAAAGGTGGGTCAAAATAAAAACCTCACTCAATAATATCTCATAAGATTTAAAACACTACACTCACTCGCTACTATTATTTCACTACTTCTCCACTTCAGCTATTCTGGACCGCCATCTTGGACCCCTCTCACACCTCCAATCTGCTCCCTCCAGCTCACCTGCATAGCCTGCTCCCTCCTCACTGCTTGGCAAGCTAACTGGACCTAACTCCTCCGACCTCCGCGATGGCGTCCCAGAATCACCTTCTCCGCATAATAGATTTATCTTCTTCCTGATACTACATATAATAATTATTGGCATGTTTTAAAATGTTAGATATATTGTATTTAAAATATCAGTCAATTTCTAATTCAGCCTGTGTGGGCCTATTTAAAGTCTCTACTTGGCATCTGTGCAAGTAGTCCACATACTTTTCCCCTGGTTGTTTAATGGGTCTGATTCTGCGTCTATTTGCCCATTCCTGTCTGCCAGTAGAGACCCAAAGGTGCCGTCTTCTAGATGTTGATACTAATTCTTTAGTTTCTAATCCGGAAATCTCTGCACTATCTATAGGGATATCAATATTTTCTTGTACTTGATTTTTATTTCTTAAAACTCTTGTTGAGTGAAGTATTTGAACGTGATGTTGTAATTGTGGTAATTTTTGGAAATTTTGAACGTCATTAATTTTAATTTCCCAATTTATGTTACTGATTTTATTTGCAAGATTTTCTAGATGACAACATAAGTTCTTGTTTTTAAGAATATCTTCAATTTGCATGCCTTGAAGTACAGTCCTTTCCTCCAACTCATGATCTATATATCTTTTACAATAAAATAAAGCATGTTCCGGAGTGTCCGGAATGCTACAAATATCACACATATCATTCACTGTTTTGTGGATCTTATACCAATACGATTTATATGGACCGTGGCCAGAAAGAAAATGAACCAAGCCTTTTGTGGCGTTTATATGTTTTAGTTTTAGGCGTTGCCTAATGTTTCCAAAAATCTCATACGTTCTTCTTCCTGTTTCTGCACGATCCCATTCCTGTTGCCAGGAATTAATAAGTTCCATTTTAATGTCATTTTTGGTAACACAAAACTTACCTATAATTTCTCTCACTTTTTCAGGTTCATTTCTACTTCTCCAAAAATTTGCTCCTTGCATCTTAATAATTAAATCTATGGGCCAAATACCGGCTATTATCAAAAGAGCTTGAGTGGGCGTGGTGTTTAGGGCTCCAAGAAATCTTAATAAAATCTTTCTTTGGGTTCTTCTTAATAGATTTCTTAAGAAGATATTATTTACTCGATGTGCCCAAACTCCCGCGCCATAATTTATAATAGATGCAAAGATCGCTGAATGATAGTTGGAAATTGCATAGAGAGGTATACTATAAGTGAATTGTGCTATTCTAGATAATTTCATCAGCACTTTTTCTGATTTACACCTTACATAATCAATATGGTCCTTAAAATATAATTTTTCGTCTATTAGAATTCCTAGATATTTAAGTGTTGAATTTCTTTTAATAGGTGTATTACCAATCTTTAATGTGGGATTTCTTTTCAGAGATCCTTTTAATATTATATATGCCGATTTTAATGGTGAAATCTTCATTTTTGCATCTTTACACCAATTTTCTAAAATATTTATTAATTTAAATCCTTTATTTTCTAATTGTACTCTGG
>JAUKNL010000059.1:600000-812544 GCA_030765065.1 Deroplatys truncata
CACTCAAATTATACAATCTATCAGCAAGATACACCAACAGATGGCATGGAAGGTAGCACTCAAATTACACAATCTATCAACAAGATAACACTGCAGATGCTACGAATTTTAGCGCACAAATTACACAATCTATCAGCAAGATACACCAGCAGAAAGCACGGAATGTAGCACACAAATTACACAATCTATCAGCAAGATACACCAGCAGATGGCACGGAATGTAGCACCCAAATTACACAATCTATCAGCAAGATACCACAGCAGATGCTACGAAATGTACCACGCAAATTACACAATCTATCAGCAAAATACACCAGCAGATGCTACGAAATGTAGCATTCAAATTACGCAATCTATCAGCATGATACCACAGCAGATGCTACGAAATGTAGCACTCAAATTACACAATCTATCAGCAAGATACACAAGCAGATGGCACAGAATGTAGCACCAAAAATACACAATCTATCAGAAAGATACACCAGCAGATGGCACGGAATGTAGCACTCAAATTACACAATCTATCAGCAAGATACCCCAGCAGATGGCACGGAATGTAGCACTCAAATTACGCAATCTATCAGCAAGATACACCAGCAAATGCTACGAAATGTAGCACTCAAATTACACAATCTATCAGCTAGATACACCTGCAGATGGCACGGAATGTAGCACCCAAATTACACAATCTATCAGCAAGATACACCAGCAGATGGCACGGAATGTAGCACTCAAATTACGCAATTTATCAGCACGATACCACAGCAGATGCTACGGAATGTAGCACTCAAATTACACAATCTATCAGCAAGATACCACAGTAGATGTTACGAAATGTAGCACCCAAATTACGCAATCTATCAGCAAGATACACCAGCAGATGGCACGGAATGTAGCACTCAAATTACGCAATCTATCATCAAGATACACCAGCAGATGGCACGTAATGTAGCAACCAAAACACAATCTATCAGCAAGATACCCCAGCAGAGGGCACGGAATGTAGCACTCAAACTACGCAATCAATTAGCAAGATACACCAGCAGATGGTGCGGAATGTAGAACGAAAATTACGCAACCAATTAGCAAAATACACAGGCAGATGGCGCGGAATGGAGCACCCAAAATACGCAATCAATTAGCAAGATACACCAGCAGATGGCGCGGAATGGAGCACCAAAATTACGCAACCTATTAGCACAATACACAGGCAGATGCTAGGAAATGTAGCATTCAAATTACGCAATCTATCAGCAAGATACCACAGCAGATGCTGCGAAATGTAGCACTCAAATTACACAATCTCTCAGCAAGATACACCAGCAGATGGCACAGAATGTAGCACCCAAAATACACAATCTATCAGAAAGATACACCAGCAGATGGCACGGAATGTAGCACTCAAATTACACAATCTATCAGCAAGATACCCCAGCAGATGGCACGGAATGTAGCACTCAAATTACACAATCTATAAGCAAGATACACCAGCAGATGGCACAGAATCTAGCACTCAAATTACACAATCTATCAGCAAGATACACCAGCAGAAGGCACGGAATGTAGCACCCAAATTACACAATCTATCAGCAAGATACCACAGCAGATGCTACGAAGTGTAGCACGCAAATTACGCAACCTATCAGCAAAATACACCAGCAGATGGCACGGAATGTAGCACCCAAATTACACAATCTATCAGCAAGATACCACAGAATATGCTACGAAATGTAGCACTCAAATTACGCAATCTATCAGCAAGATACCACAGCAGATGCTACGAAATGTAGCACTCAAATTACACAATCTATCAGCAAGATACACCAGCAGATGGCACAGAATGTAGCACCCAAAATACACAATCTATCAGAAAGATAAACCAGCAGATGGCACGGAATGTAGCACTCAAATTACGCAATCTATCAGCAAGATACACCAGCAGATGCTACGAAATGTAGCACTCAAATTACACAATCTATGAGCAAGATACACCAGCAGATGGCACGGAATGTAGCACCCAAATTACACAATCTATCAGCAAGATACACCAGCAGATAGCACGGAAGGTAGCACTCAAATTACGCAATCTATCAGCACGATACCACAGCAGATGCTACGAAATGTAGCACTCAAATTACGCAATCTATCAGCAAGATACCACAGCATATAATTCGAAATGTAGCACCAAATTACGCAACCTATCAGCAAGATACACCAGCAGAAAGCACGGAATGTAGCACCCAAATTACACAATCTATGAGCAAGATACCACAGCAGATGCTACGAAATGTAGCACGCAAATTACGCAACCTATCAGCAAAATATACCAGCAGATGGCACGGAATGTAGCACCCAAATTACACAATCTATCAGCAAGATACCACAGAATATGCTACGAAATGTAGCACTCAAATTACGCAATCTATCAGCAAAATACCACAGCAGATGCTACGAAATGTAGCACTCAAATTACACAATCTATCAGCAAGATACACCAGCAGATGGCACAGAATGTAGCACCCAAAATACACAATATATCAGAAAGATAAACCAGCAGATGGCACGGAATGTAGCACTCAAATTACGCAATCTATCAGCAAGATACACCAGCAGATGCTACGAAATGTAGCACTCAAATTACGCAACCTATCAGCAAGATACCACAGCAGATAATACGAAATGTAGCACCCAAATTACGCAATCTATCAGCAAGATACACTAGCAGATGGCACGGAATGTAGCACTCAATTTACACAATCTATCAGCAAGATACACCAGCAGATGGCACGGAATGTAGCAACCAAAACACAATCTATCAGCAAGATACCCCAGCAGATGTCACGGAATGTAGCACTCAAACTACGCAATCAATTAGCAAGATACACCAGCAGATGATGCGGAATGTAGCACCCAAATTACGCAAGCAATTAGCAAAATACACAGGCAGATGGCGCGGAATGGAGCACCCAAAATACGCAATCAATTAGCAAGATACAACAGCAGATGGCGCGGAATGGAGCACCCAAATTACGCAATCTATTAGCAAAATACACAGGCAGATGGCGCTGAATGGAGCACCCAAATTGCGCAATCTATCAGCAAGATACACAGGCAGACTCCTCGGAATGGAGCTGCCAAATTACGCAATTTATCACCAAGATACACAGGTAGATGGAGTGGAATCGAGCTGCCAAATTATGCTATTTATCAGCAAGATACACAGGCAGATGCCTCTGAATGGAGCTGCCAAATTACGCAATCTATTTGCAAAATACACAGGTAGATGAAGCGGATTGGAGCACACAAATTACGCGATCTATCATCAAAATACACCAGCAGATGGCACGGAATGTAGCACCCAAATTACGCAATCTATCAGCAAGATAACCAGCAGATGCCACGGAGTGGAGCACCTAAATTACGCAATCGATCAGCAAGATACCCCAGCAGATGCTACAAAATGTAGCACTCAAATTACACAATCTATCAGCAAGATACCACAGGAGGTGGTACGAAATGTAGCAACCAAAACAATCTATCAGCAAGATACCCCAGCAGATGGCACGGAATGTAGCACCCAAACTACGCCATCTATCAGCAAGATACCCCAGAATATGGCACGGAAAGTAGCACCCAAATTACAATTCTATCAGCGAGATACACCAGCAGATGGAACGGAATGTAGCACCCAAATTACACAATCTATCAGCAAGATACACCATCAGATGGCACGGGATGTAGCACTCAAATTACACAATCTATCAGCAAGATACCAGAGCAGATGGCACGGAATGTAGCACCCAAATTACACAATCTATCAGCAAGATACACCAGCAGATGGCACGGAATGTAGCACCCAAATTACAAAATCTATCAGCAAGATACACCAGCAGATGGCACGGGATGTAGCACCCAAATTACACAATCTATGAGCAAGATACCACAGCAGATGCTACGAAATGTAGCACTCAAATTATACAACCTATCAGCAAGATACCACAGCAGATGCTACGAAATGTAGCAATCAAATTATACAATCTATCAGCAAGATACCATAGCAGGTGGTACGAAATGTAGCACTCAAATTACACAATCTATCAGCAAGATACTACAGCAGATGCTACGAAATGTAGCACTCAAATTACGCATACTATCAGCAAGATACCACAGCAGATGCTACGAAATGTAGCACCCAAATTATACAACCTATCAGCAAGATACCACAGCGGATGCTACGAAATGTAGCACTCAAATTATACAATCTATCAGCATGATACCACAGCAGATGCGACGAAATGTAGAACCCAAATTACACAATGTATCAGCAAGATACCACAGCAGATGCTACGAAATGTAGCACTCAAATTACACAATCTATCAGCAAGATACACCAACAGATGGCACGGAAGGTAGCACTGAAATTACACAATCTATCAACAAGATAACACAGCAGATGCTACGAAATGTAGCACACAAATTACACAATCTGTCAGCAAGATACACCAGCAGAAAGCACGGAATGTAGCACACAAATTACACAATCTATCAGCAAGATACACCAGCAGAAGGCACGGAATGTAGCACCCAAATTACACAATGTATCAGCAAGATACCACAGCAGATGCTACGAAATGTAGCACGCAAATTACGAAATCTATCAGCAAAATACACCAGCAGATGCTACGAAATGTAGCATTCAAATTACGCAATCTATCAGCATGATACCACAGCAGATGCTACGAAATGTAGCACCCAAATTACGCAATCTATACGCAAGATACACCAGCAGATGGCACGGAATGTAGCACTCAAATTACGCAATCTATCAGCAAGATACACCAGCAGATGGCACGGAATGTAGCAACCAAAACACAATCTATCAGCAAGATACCCCAGCAGATGGCACGGAATGTAGCACTCAATCTACACAATCAACTAGCAAGATACACCAGCAGATGGTGCGGAATGTAGAACGAAAATTACGCAAACAATTAGCAAAATACACAGGCAGATGCTACGAAATGTAGCATTCAAATTACGCAATCTATCAGCAAGATAACACAGCAGATGCTATGAAATGTAGCACTTAAATTACACAATCTATCAGCAAGATACGTCAGCAGATGGCACAGAATGTAGCACTCAAAATACACAATCTATCAGAAAGATACACCAGCAGATGGCACGGAATGTATCACTCAAATTACACAATCTATCAGCAAGATACCCCAGCAGATGGCACGGAATGTAGCACCCAAATTACACAATCTATAAGCAAGATACACCAGCAGATGGCACAGAATGTGGCACTCAAATTACACAATCTATCAGCAAGATACACCAGCAGAAGGCACGGAATGTAGCACCCAAATTACACAATCTATCAGCAAGATACCACAGCAGATGCTACGAAATGTAGCACGCAAATTACGCAACCTATCAGCAAAATACACCAGCAGATGGCACGGAATGTAGCACCCAAATTACACAATCTATCAGCAAGATACCACAGAATATGCTACGAAATGTAGCACTCAAATTACGCAATCTATCAGCAAGATACCACAGCAGATGCTACGAAATGTAGCACTCAAATTACACAATCTATCAGCAAGATACACCAGCAGATGGCACAGAATGTAGCACCCAAAATACACAATATATTAGAAAGATAAACCAGCAGATGGCACGGAATGTAGCACTCAAATTACGCAATCTATCAGCAAGATACACCAGCAGATGCTACGAAATGTAGCACTCAAATTACACAATCTATCAGCAAGATACACCAGCAGATGGCACGGAATGTAGCACCCAAATTACACAATCTATCAGCTAGATACACCAGCAGATAGCACGAAATGTAGCACTCAAATTACACAATCTATCAGCAAGATACCACAGCAGATGCTACGAAATGTAGCACTCAAATTACGCAATCTATCAGCAAGATACCACAGCAGATGCTACGAAATGTAGCACTCAAATTACGCAATCTATCAGCAAGATACCACAGCAGACAATACGAAATGTAGCACCCAAATTACGCAATCTATCAGCAAGATACACCAGCAGATGGCACGGAATGTAGCACTCAAATTACACAATCTATCAGCAAGCTACACCAGCAGATGGCACGGAATGTAGCAACCAAAACACAATCTATCAGCAAGATACCCCAGCAGATGGCACGGAATGTAGCACTCAAACTACGCAATCAATTAGCAAGATACACCAGCAGATGGTGCGGAATGTAGCACCCAAATTACGCAAACAATTAGCAAAATACACAGGCAGATGGCGCGGAATGGAGCACCCAAAATACGCAATCAATTAGCAAGATACACCAGCAGATGGCGCGGAATGGAGCACCCAAATTACGCAATCTATTAGCAAAATACACAGGCAGATGGCGCTGAATGGAGCACCCAAATTGCGCAATCTATCAGCAAGATACACAGGCAGACTCCTCGGAATGGAGCTGCCAAATTACGCAATTTATCACCAAGATACGCAGGTAGATGGAGTGGAATCGAGCTGCCAAATTATGCTATTTATCAGCAAGATACACAGGCAGATGCCTCTGAATGGAGCTGCCAAATTACGCAATCTATTTGCAAAATACACAGGTAGATGGAGCGGAATGGAGCACCCAAATTACGCAAACTATCATCAAGATACACCAGCAGGTGGCACGGAATGTAGGACCCAAATTACGCAATCTATCAGCAAGATAACCAGCAGATGCCACGGAGTGGAGCACCTAAATTACGCAATCGATCAGCAAGATACCCCAGCAGATGCTACAAAATGTAGCACTCAAATTACACAATCTATCAGCAAGATACCACAGCAGGTGGTACGAAATGTAGCAACCAGAACAATCTATCAGCAAGATACCCCAGCAGATGGCACGGAATGTAGCACCCAAATTACGCCATCTATCAGCAAGATACCCCAGAATATGGCACGGAAAGTAGCACCCAAATTACAATTCTATCAGCAAGATACACCAGCAGATGGACGGGAATGTAGCACCCAAATTACACAATCTATCAGCAAGATACCACAGCAGATGGCACGGAATGTAGCACCCAAATTATACAATCCATCACAAGATACACCAGCAGATGGCACGGGATGTAGCACTCAAATTACACAATCTATCAGCAAGATACCCGAGCGAATGGCACGGAATGTAGCACCCAAATTACACAATCTATCAGCAAGATACACCAGCAGATGGCACGGTATGTAGCACTCAAATTACACAATCTATCAGCAAGATACACCAGCAGATGGCACGGAATGTAGCAAACAAAACACAATCTATCAGCAAGATACCCCAGCAGATGGCACGGAAAGTAGCACTCAAACTACGCAATCAATTAGCAAGATACACCAGCAGATGGTGCCGAATGTAGCACCCAAATTACGCAAACAATTAGCAAAATACACAGGCAGATGGCGCGGAATGGAGCACCCAAAATACGCAATCAATTAGCAAGATACACTAGCAGATGGTGCGGAATGGAGCACCCAAATTACGCAATCTATTAGCAAAATACACAGGCAGATGGCGCTGAATGGAGCACCCAAATTGCGCAATATATCAGCAAGATACACAGGCAGACTCCTCGGAATGGAGCTGCCAAATTACGCAATTTATCACCAAGATACACAGGTAGATGGAGTGGAATCGAGCTGCCAAATTATGCTATTTATCAGCAAGATACACAGGCAGATGCCTCTGAATGGAGCTGCCAAATTACGGAATCTATTTGCAAAATACACAGGTAGATGGAGCGGAATGGAGCACCCAAATTACGCGATCTATCATCAAGATACACCAGCAGATGGCACGGAATGTAGCACCCAAATTACGCAATCTATCAGCACGATAACCAGCAGATGCCACGGAGTGGAGCACCTAAATTACGCAATCGATCAGCAAGATACCCCAGCAGATGCTACAAAATGTAGCACTCAAATTACAAATCTATCAGCAAGATACCCCAGCAGATGGCACGGAATGTAGCACCCAAATTATACAATCTATCAGCAAATTACACCAGCAGATGGCACGGGATGTAGCACTCAAATTACACAATCTATCAGCAAGATACCAGAGCAGATGGCACGGAATGTAGCACCCAAATTACACAATCTATCAGCAAGATACACCAACAGATGGCACGGAATGTAGCACCCAAATTACACAATCTATCAGCAAGATACACCAGCAGATGGCACGGAATGTAGCACTCAAATTACACAATCTATCAGCAAGATACACCTGCAGATGGCACGGAATGTAGCACCCAAATTACACAATCTATCAGCAAGATACACCAGCAGATGGCACGGAATGTAGCACTCAAATTACGCAATCTATCAGCACGATACCACAGCAGATGCTACGGAATGTAGCACTCAAATTACACAATCTATCAGCAAGATACCACAGCAGATGCTACGAAATGTAGCACCCAAATTACGCAATCTATACGCAAGATACACCAGCAGATGGCACGGAATGTAGCACTCAAATTACGCAATCTATCAGCAAGATACACCAGCAGATGGCACGGAATGTAGCAACCAAAACACAATCTATCAGCAAGATACCCCAGCAGATGGCACGGAATGTAGCACTCAAACTACGCAATCAACTAGCAAGATACACCAGCAGATGGTGCGGAATGTAGAACGAAAATTACGCAAACAATTACCAAAATACACAGGCAGATGGCGCGGAATGGAGCACCCAAAATACGCAATCAATTAGCAAGATACACCAAGAGATGGCGCGGAATGGAGCACCAAAATTACGCAATCTATTAGCACAATACACAGGCAGATGCTACGAAATGTAGCATTCAAATTACGCAATCTATCAGCAAGATAACACACCAGATGCTACGAAATGTAGCACTTAAATTACACAATCTATCAGCAAGATACGTCAGCAGATGGCACAGAATGTAGCACCCAAAATACACAATCTATCAAAAAGATATACCAGCAGATGGCACGGAAGGTAGCACTCAAATTACACAATCTATCAGCAAGATACCCCAGCAGATGGCACGGAATGTAGCACCCAAATTACACAATCTATAAGCAAGATACACCAGCAGATGGCACAGAATGTGGCACTCAAATTACACAATCTATCAGCAAGATACACCAGCAGAAGGCACGGAATGTAGCACCCAAATTACACAATCTATCAGCACGATAACCAGCAGATGCCACGGAGTGGAGCACCTAAATTACGCAATCGATCAGCAAGATACCCCAGCAGATGCTACAAAATGTAGCACTCAAATTACAAATCTATCAGCAAGATACCCCAGCAGATGGCACGGAATGTAGCACCCAAATTATACAATCTATCAGCAAATTACACCAGCAGATGGCACGGGATGTAGCACTCAAATTACACAATCTATCAGCAAGATACCAGAGCAGATGGCACGGAATGTAGCACCCAAATTACACAATCTATCAGCAAGATACACCAACAGATGGCACGGAATGTAGCACCCAAATTACACAATCTATCAGCAAGATACACCAGCAGATGGCACGGAATGTAGCACTCAAATTACACAATCTATCAGCAAGATACACCTGCAGATGGCACGGAATGTAGCACCCAAATTACACAATCTATCAGCAAGATACACCAGCAGATGGCACGGAATGTAGCACTCAAATTACGCAATCTATCAGCACGATACCACAGCAGATGCTACGGAATGTAGCACTCAAATTACACAATCTATCAGCAAGATACCACAGCAGATGCTACGAAATGTAGCACCCAAATTACGCAATCTATACGCAAGATACACCAGCAGATGGCACGGAATGTAGCACTCAAATTACGCAATCTATCAGCAAGATACACCAGCAGATGGCACGGAATGTAGCAACCAAAACACAATCTATCAGCAAGATACCCCAGCAGATGGCACGGAATGTAGCACTCAAACTACGCAATCAACTAGCAAGATACACCAGCAGATGGTGCGGAATGTAGAACGAAAATTACGCAAACAATTAGCAAAATACACAGGCAGATGGCGCGGAATGGAGCACCCAAAATACGCAATCAATTAGCAAGATACACCAAGAGATGGCGCGGAATGGAGCACCAAAATTACGCAATCTATTAGCACAATACACAGGCAGATGCTACGAAATGTAGCATTCAAATTACGCAATCTATCAGCAAGATAACACAGCAGATGCTACGAAATGTAGCACTTAAATTACACAATCTATCAGCAAGATACGTCAGCAGATGGCACAGAATGTAGCACCCAAAATACACAATCTATCAAAAAGATACACCAGCAGATGGCACGGAATGTAGCACTCAAATTACACAATCTATCAGCAAGATACCCCAGCAGATGGCACGGAATGTAGCACCCAAATTACACAATCTATAAGCAAGATACACCAGCAGATGGCACAGAATGTGGCACTCAAATTACACAATCTATCAGCAAGATACACCAGCAGAAGGCACGGAATGTAGCACCCAAATTACACAATCTATCAGCAAGATACCACAGCAGATGCTACGAAATGTAGCACGCAAATTACGCAACCTATCAGCAAAATACACCAGCAGATGGCACGGAATGTAGCACCCAAATTACACAATCTATCAGCAAGATACCACAGAATATGCTACGAAATGTAGCACTCAAATTACGCAATCTATCAGCAAGATACCACAGCAGATGCTACGAAATGTAGCACACAAATTACACAATCTATCAGCAAGATACACCAGCAGATGGCACAGAATGTAGCACCCAAAATACACAATATATCAGAAAGATAAACCAGCAGATGGCACGGAATGTAGCACTCAAATTACGCAATCTATCAGCAAGATACACCAGCAGATGCTACGAAATGTAGCACTCAAATTACACAATCTATCAGCAAGATACACCAGCAGATGGCACGGAATGTAGCACCCAAATTACACAATCTATCAGCTAGATACACCAGCAGATAGCACGGAATGTAGCACTCAAATTACACAATCTATCAGCAAGATACCACAGCAGATGCTACGAAATGTAGCACTCAAATTACGCAATCTATCAGCAAGATACCACAGCAGACAATACGAAATGTAGCACCCAAATTACGCAATCTATCAGCAAGATACACCAGCAGATGGCACGGAATGTAGCACTCAAATTACACAATCTATCAGCAAGCTGCACCAGCACATGGCACGGAATGTAGCAACCAAAACACAATCTATCAGCAAGATACCCCAGCAGATGGCACGGAATGTAGCACTCAAACTACGCAATCAATTAGCAAGATACACCAGCAGATGGTGCGGAATGTAGCACCCAAATTACGCAAACAATTAGCAAAATACACAGGCAGATGGCGCGGAATGGAGCACCCAAAATACGCAATCAATTAGCAAGATACACCAAGAGATGGCGCGGAATGGAGCACCAAAATTACGCAATCTATTAGCACAATACACAGGCAGATGCTACGAAATGTAGCATTCAAATTACGCAATCTATCAGCAAGATAACACAGCAGATGCTACGAAATGTAGCACTTAAATTACACAATCTATCAGCAAGATACGTCAGCAGATGGCACAGAATGTAGCACCCAAAATACACAATCTATCAAAAAGATACACCAGCAGATGGCACGGAATGTAGCACTCAAATTACACAATCTATCAGCAAGATACCCCAGCAGATGGCACGGAATGTAGCACCCAAATTACACAATCTATAAGCAAGATACACCAGCAGATGGCACAGAATGTGGCACTCAAATTACACAATCTATCAGCAAGATACACCAGCAGAAGGCACGGAATGTAGCACCCAAATTACACAATCTATCAGCAAGATACCACAGCAGATGCTACGAAATGTAGCACGCAAATTACGCAACCTATCAGCAAAATACACCAGCAGATGGCACGGAATGTAGCACCCAAATTACACAATCTATCAGCAAGATACCACAGAATATGCTACGAAATGTATCACTCAAATTACGCAATCTATCAGCAAGATACCACAGCAGATGCTACGAAATGTAGCACACAAATTACACAATCTATCAGCAAGATACACCAGCAGATGGCACAGAATGTAGCACCCAAAATACACAATATATCAGAAAGATAAACCAGCAGATGGCACGGAATGTAGCACTCAAATTACGCAATCTATCAGCAAGATACACCAGCAGATGCTACGAAATGTAGCACTCAAATTACACAATCTATCAGCAAGATACACCAGCAGATGGCACGGAATGTAGCACCCAAATTACACAATCTATCAGCTAGATACACCAGCAGATAGCACGGAATGTAGCACTCAAATTACACAATCTATCAGCAAGATACCACAGCAGATGCTACGAAATGTAGCACTCAAATTACGCAATCTATCAGCAAGATACCACAGCAGACAATACGAAATGTAGCACCCAAATTACGCAATCTATCAGCAAGATACACCAGCAGATGGCACGGAATGTAGCACTCAAATTACACAATCTATCAGCAAGCTGCACCAGCAGATGGCACGGAATGTAGCAACCAAAACACAATCTATCAGCAAGATACCCCAGCAGATGGCACGGAATGTAGCACTCAAACTACGCAATCAATTAGCAAGATACACCAGCAGATGGTGCGGAATGTAGCACCCAAATTACGCAAACAATTAGCAAAATACACAGGCAGATGGCGCGGAATGGAGCACCCAAAATACGCAATCAATTAGCAAGATACACCAGCAGATGGCGCGGAATGGAGCACCCAAATTACGCAATCTATTAGCAAAATACAAAGGCAGATGGCGCTGAATGGAGCACCCAAATTGCGCAATCTATTAGCAAGATACACAGGCAGACTCCTCGGAATGGAGCTGCCAAATTACGCAATTTATCACCAAGATACGCAGGTAGATGGAGTGGAATCGAGCTGCCAAATTATGCTATTTATCAGCAAGATACACAGGCAGATGCCTCTGAATGGAGCTGCCAAATTACGCAACCTATTTGCAAAATACAAAGGTAGATGGAGCGGAATGGAGCACCCAAATTACGCAAACTATCATCAAGATACACCAGCAGATGGCACGGAATGTAGGACCCAAATTACGCAATCTATCAGCAAGATAACCAGCAGATGCCACGGAGTGGAGCACCTAAATTACGCAATCGATCAGCAAGATACCCCAGCAGATGCTACAAAATGTAGCACTCAAATTACACAATCTATCAGCAAGATACCACAGCAGGTGGTACGAAATGTAGCAACCAAAACAATCTATCAGCAAGATACCCCAGCAGATGGCACGGAATGTAGCACCCAAATTACGCCATCTATCAGCAAGATACCCCAGAATATGGCACGGAAAGTAGCACCCAAATTACAATTCTATCAGCAAGATACACCAGCAGATGGAAGGGAATGTAGCACCCAAATTACACAATCTATCAGCAAGATACCACAGCAGATGGCACGGAATGTAGCACCCAAATTATACAATCCATCAGCAAGACACACCAGCAGATGGCACGGGATGTAGCACTCAAATTACACAATCTATCAGCAAGATACCCGAGCAGATGGCACGGAATGTAGCACCCAAATTACACAATCTATCAGCAAGATACACCAGCAGATGGCACGGAATGTAGCACCCAAATTACACAATCTATCAGCAAGATACACCAGCAGATGGCACGGAATGTAGCACCCAAATTACAAAATCTATCAGCATGATACACCAGCAGATGGCACGGGATGTAGCACCCAAATTACACACTCTATGAGCAAGATACCACAGCAGATGCTACGAAATGTAGCACTCAAATTATACAACCTATCAGCAAGATACCACAGCAGATGCTACGAAATGTAGCACTCAAATTATACAATCTATCAGCAAGATACTTTAGCATGTGGTACGAAATGTAGCACTCAAATTACACAATCTATCACTAAGATACTACAGCAGATGCTACGAAATGTAGCACTCAAATTACGCAAACTATCAGCAAGATACCACAGCAGATGCTACGAAATGTAGCACCCAAATTATACAACCTATCAGCAAGATACCACAGCGGATGCTACGAAATGTAGCACTCAAATTATACAATCTATCAGCAAGATACCACAGCAGATGCTACGAAATGTAGCACTCAAATTACAGAATCTATCAGCAAGATACACCAACAGATGGCACGGAAGGTAGCACTCAAATTACACAATCTATCAACAAGATAACACAGCAGATGCTACGAATTGTAGCACACAAATTACACAATCTATCAGAAAGATACACCAGCAGAAAGCACGGAATGTAGCACACAAATTACACAATCTATCAGCAAGATACACCAGCAGATGGCACGGAATGTAGCACCCAAATTACACAATCTATCAGCAAGATACCACAGCAGATGCTACGAAATGTAGCACGCAAATTACACAATCTATCAGCAAAATACACCAGCAGATGCTACGAAATGTAGCATTCAAATTACGCAATCTATCAGCATGATACCACAGCAGATGCTACGAAATGTAGCACTCAAATTACACAATCTATCAGCAAGATACACAAGCAGATGGCACAGAATGTAGCACCAAAGATACACAATATATCAGAAAGATACACCAGCAGATGGCACGGAATGTAGCACTCAAATTACACAATCTATCAGCAAGATACCCCAGCAGATGGCACGGAATGTAGCACTCAAATTACGCAATCTATCAGCAAGATACACCAGCAAATGCTACGAAATGTAGCACTCAAATTACACAATCTATCAGCTAGATACACCTGCAGATGGCACGGAATGTAGCACCCAAATTACACAACCGATCAGCAAGATACACCAGCAGATGGCACGGAATGTAGCACTCAAATTACGCAATCTATCAGCACGATACCACAGCAGATGCTACGGAATGTAGCACTCAAATTACACAATCCATCAGCAAGATACCACAGCAGATGCTACGATATGTAGCACCCAAATTACGCAATCTATCAGCAAGATACACCAGCAGATGGCACGGAATGTAGCACTCAAATTACGCAATCTATCAGCAGGATACACCAGCAGATGGCACGGAATGTAGCAACCAAAACACAATCTATCAGCAAGATAACCCAGCAGATGGCACGGAATGTAGCACTTAAACTACGCAATCAACTAGCAAGATACACCAGCAGATGGTGCGGAATGTAGAACGAAAATTACGCAACCAATTAGCAAAATACACAGGCAGATGGCGCGGAATGGAGCACCCAAAATACGCAATCAATTAGCAAGATACACTAGCGGATGGCGCGGAATGGAGCACCAAAATTACGCACCCTATTAGCACAATACACAGGCAGATGCTACGAAATGTAGCATTCAAATTACGCAATCTATCAGCAAGATACCACAGCAGATGCTACGAAATGTAGCACTCAAATTACACAATCTATCAGCAAGATACACCAGCAGATGGCACAGAATGTAGCACCCAAAATACACAATCTATCAGAAAGATACACCAGCAGATGGCACGGAATGTAGCACTCAAATTACAAAATCTATCAGCAAGATACCCCAGCAGATGGCACGGAATGTAGCACTCAAATTACACAATCTATAAGCAAGATACACCAGCAGATGGCACAGAATCTAGCACTCAAATTACACAATCTATCAGCAAGATACACCAGCAGAAGGCACGGAATGTAGCGCCCAAATTACACAATCTATCAGCAAGATACCACAGCAGATGCTACGAAATGTAGCAATCAAATTATACAATCTATCAGCAAGATACCATAGCAGGTGGTACGAAATGTAGCACTCAAATTACACAATCTATCAGCAAGATACTACAGCAGATGCTACGAAATGTAGCACTCAAATTACGCAAACTATCAGCAAGATACCACAGCAGATGCTAAGAAATGTAGCACCCAAATTATACAACCTATCAGCAAGATACCACAGCGGATGCTACGAAATGTAGCACTCAAATTATACAATCTATCAGCAAGATACACCAACAGATGGCATGGAAGGTAGCACTCAAATTACACAATCTATCAACAAGATAACACAGCAGATGCTACGAATTTTAGCGCACAAATTACACAATCTATCAGCAAGATACACCAGCAGAAAGCACGGAATGTAGCACACAAATTACACAATCTATCAGCAAGATACACCAGCAGATGGCACGGAATGTAGCACCCAAATTACACAATCTATCAGCAAGATACCACAGCAGATGCTACGAAATGTACCACGCAAATTACACAATCTATCAGCAAAATACACCAGCAGATGCTACGAAATGTAGCATTCAAATTACGCAATCTATCAGCATGATACCACAGCAGATGCTACGAAATGTAGCACTCAAATTACACAATCTATCAGCAAGATACACAAGCAGATGGCACAGAATGTAGCACCAAAAATACACAATCTATCAGAAAGATACACCAGCAGATGGCACGGAATGTAGCACTCAAATTACACAATCTATCAGCAAGATACCCCAGCAGATGGCACGGAATGTAGCACTCAAATTACGCAATCTATCAGCAAGATACACCAGCAAATGCTACGAAATGTAGCACTCAAATTACACAATCTATCAGCTAGATACACCTGCAGATGGCACGGAATGTAGCACCCAAATTACACAATCTATCAGCAAGATACACCAGCAGATGGCACGGAATGTAGCACTCAAATTACGCAATTTATCAGCACGATACCACAGCAGATGCTACGGAATGTAGCACTCAAATTACACAATCTATCAGCAAGATACCACAGTAGATGTTACGAAATGTAGCACCCAAATTACGCAATCTATCAGCAAGATACACCAGCAGATGGCACGGAATGTAGCACTCAAATTACGCAATCTATCATCAAGATACACCAGCAGATGGCACGTAATGTAGCAACCAAAACACAATCTATCAGCAAGATACCCCAGCAGAGGGCACGGAATGTAGCACTCAAACTACGCAATCAATTAGCAAGATACACCAGCAGATGGTGCGGAATGTAGAACGAAAATTACGCAACCAATTATCAAAATACACAGGCAGATGGCGCGGAATGGAGCACCCAAAATACGCAATCAATTAGCAAGATACACCAGCAGATGGCGCGGAATGGAGCACCAAAATTACGCAACCTATTAGCACAATACACAGGCAGATGCTAGGAAATGTAGCATTCAAATTACGCAATCTATCAGCAAGATACCACAGCAGATGCTGCGAAATGTAGCACTCAAATTACACAATCTCTCAGCAAGATACACCAGCAGATGGCACAGAATGTAGCACCCAAAATACACAATCTATCAGAAAGATACACCAGCAGATGGCACGGAATGTAGCACTCAAATTACACAATCTATCAGCAAGATACCCCAGCAGATGGCACGGAATGTAGCACTCAAATTACACAATCTATAAGCAAGATACACCAGCAGATGGCACAGAATCTAGCACTCAAATTACACAATCTATCAGCAAGATACACCAGCAGAAGGCACGGAATGTAGCACCCAAATTACACAATCTATCAGCAAGATACCACAGCAGATGCTACGAAGTGTAGCACGCAAATTACGCAACCTATCAGCAAAATACACCAGCAGATGGCACGGAATGTAGCACCCAAATTACACAATCTATCAGCAAGATACCACAGAATATGCTACGAAATGTAGCACTCAAATTACGCAATCTATCAGCAAGATACCACAGCAGATGCTACGAAATGTAGCACTCAAATTACACAATCTATCAGCAAGATACACCAGCAGATGGCACAGAATGTAGCACCCAAAATACACAATCTATCAGAAAGATAAACCAGCAGATGGCACGGAATGTAGCACTCAAATTACGCAATCTATCAGCAAGATACACCAGCAGATGCTACGAAATGTAGCACTCAAATTACACAATCTATGAGCAAGATACACCAGCAGATGGCACGGAATGTAGCACCCAAATTACACAATCTATCAGCAAGATACACCAGCAGATAGCACGGAAGGTAGCACTCAAATTACGCAATCTATCAGCACGATACCACAGCAGATGCTACGAAATGTAGCACTCAAATTACGCAATCTATCAGCAAGATACCACAGCATATAATTCGAAATGTAGCACCAAATTACGCAACCTATCAGCAAGATACACCAGCAGAAAGCACGGAATGTAGCACCCAAATTACACAATCTATGAGCAAGATACCACAGCAGATGCTACGAAATGTAGCACGCAAATTACGCAACCTATCAGCAAAATATACCAGCAGATGGCACGGAATGTAGCACCCAAATTACACAATCTATCAGCAAGATACCACAGAATATGCTACGAAATGTAGCACTCAAATTACGCAATCTATCAGCAAAATACCACAGCAGATGCTACGAAATGTAGCACTCAAATTACACAATCTATCAGCAAGATACACCAGCAGATGGCACAGAATGTAGCACCCAAAATACACAATATATCAGAAAGATAAACCAGCAGATGGCACGGAATGTAGCACTCAAATTACGCAATCTATCAGCAAGATACACCAGCAGATGCTACGAAATGTAGCACTCAAATTACGCAACCTATCAGCAAGATACCACAGCAGATAATACGAAATGTAGCACCCAAATTACGCAATCTATCAGCAAGATACACTAGCAGATGGCACGGAATGTAGCACTCAATTTACACAATCTATCAGCAAGATACACCAGCAGCTGGCACGGAATGTAGCAACCAAAACACAATCTATCAGCAAGATATCCCAGCAGATGTCACGGAATGTAGCACTCAAACTACGCAATCAATTAGCAAGATACACCAGCAGATGATGCGGAATGTAGCACCCAAATTACGCAAGCAATTAGCAAAATACACAGGCAGATGGCGCGGAATGGAGCACCCAAAATACGCAATCAATTAGCAATATACACCAGCAGATGGCGCGGAATGGAGCACCCAAATTACGCAATCTATTAGCAAAATACACAGGCAGATGGCGCTGAATGGAGCACCCAAATTGCGCAATCTATCAGCAAGATACACAGGCAGACTCCTCGGAATGGAGCTGCCAAATTACGCAATTTATCACCAAGATACACAGGTAGATGGAGTGGAATCGAGCTGCCAAATTATGCTATTTATCAGCAAGATACACAGGCAGATGCCTCTGAATGGAGCTGCCAAATTACGCAATCTATTTGCAAAATACACAGGTAGATGAAGCGGATTGGAGCACACAAATTACGCGATCTATCATCAAAATACACCAGCAGATGGCACGGAATGTAGCACCCAAATTACGCAATCTATCAGCAAGATAACCAGCAGATGCCACGGAGTGGAGCACCTAAATTACGCAATCGATCAGCAAGATACCCCAGCAGATGCTACAAAATGTAGCACTCAAATTACACAATCTATCAGCAAGATACCACAGGAGGTGGTACGAAATGTAGCAACCAAAACAATCTATCAGCAAGATACCCCAGCAGATGGCACGGAATGTAGCACCCAAACTACGCCATCTATCAGCAAGATACCCCAGAATATGGCACGGAAAGTAGCACCCAAATTACAATTCTATCAGCGAGATACACCAGCAGATGGAACGGAATGTAGCACCCAAATTACACAATCTATCAGCAAGATACACCATCAGATGGCACGGGATGTAGCACTCAAATTACACAATCTATCAGCAAGATACCAGAGCAGATGGCACGGAATGTAGCACCCAAATTACACAATCTATCAGCAAGATACACCAGCAGATGGCACGGAATGTAGCACCCAAATTACAAAATCTATCAGCAAGATACACCAGCAGATGGCACGGGATGTAGCACCCAAATTACACAATCTATGAGCAAGATACCACAGCAGATGCTACGAAATGTAGCACTCAAATTATACAACCTATCAGCAAGATACCACAGCAGATGCTACGAAATGTAGCAATCAAATTATACAATCTATCAGCAAGATACCATAGCAGGTGGTACGAAATGTAGCACTCAAATTACACAATCTATCAGCAAGATACTACAGCAGATGCTACGAAATGTAGCACTCAAATTACGCATACTATCAGCAAGATACCACAGCAGATGCTACGAAATGTAGCACCCAAATTATACAACCTATCAGCAAGATACCACAGCGGATGCTACGAAATGTAGCACTCAAATTATACAATCTATCAGCATGATACCACAGCAGATGCGACGAAATGTAGAACCCAAATTACACAATGTATCAGCAAGATACCACAGCAGATGCTACGAAATGTAGCACTCAAATTACACAATCTATCAGCAAGATACACCAGCAGATGGCACGGTATGTAGCACTCAAATTACACAATCTATCAGCAAGATACACCAGCAGATGGCACGGAATGTAGCACTCAAACTACGCAATCAATTAGCAAGATACACCAGCAGATGGTGCCGAATGTAGCACCCAAATTAAGCAAACAATTAGCAAAATACACAGGCAGATGGCGCGGAATGGAGCACCCAAAATACGCAATCAATTAGCAAGATACACTAGCCGATGGCGCGGAATGGAGCACCCAAATTACGCAATCTATTAGCAAAATACACAGGCAGATGGCGCTGAATGGAGCACCCAAATTGCGCAATATATCAGCAAGATACACAGGCAGACTCCTCGGAATGGAGCTGCCAAATTACGCAATTTATCACCAAGATACACAGGTAGATGGAGTGGAATCGAGCTGCCAAATTATGCTATTTATCAGCAAGATACACAGGCAGATGCCTCTGAATAGAGCTGCCAAATTACGCAATCTATTTGCAAAATACACAGGTAGATGGAGCGGAATGGAGCACCCAAATTACGCGATCTATCATCAAGATACACCAGCAGATGGCACGGAATGTAGCACCCAAATTACGCAATCTATCAGCACGATAACCAGCAGATGCCACGGAGTGGAGCACCTAAATTATACAATCTATCAGCAAATTACACCAGCAGATGGCACGGGATGTAGCACTCAAATTACACAATCTATCAGCAAGATACCAGAGCAGATGGCACGGAATGTAGCACCTAAATTACACAATCTATCAGCAAGATACACCAGCAGATGGCACGGAATGTAGCACCCAAATTACACAATCTATCAGCAAGATACACTAGCAGATGGCACGGAATGTAGCACCCAAATTACAAAATCTATCAGCAAGATACACCAGCAGATGGCACGGGATGTAGCACCCAAATTACACAATCTATGAGCAAGATACCACAGCAGATGCTACGAAATGTAGCACTCAAATTATACAACCTATCAGCAAGATACCACAGCAGATGCTACGAAATGTAGCAATCAAATTATACAATCTATCAGCAAGATACCATAGCAGGTGGTACGAAATGTAGCACTCAAATTACACAATCTATCAGCAAGATACTACAGCAGATGCTACGAAATGTAGCACTCAAATTACGCAAACTATCAGCAAGATACCACAGCAGATGCTACGAAATGTAGCACCCAAATTATACAACCTATCAGCAAGATACCACAGCGGATTCTACGAAATATAGCACTCAAATTATACAATCTATCAGCATGATACCACAGCAGATGCGACGAAATGTAGAACCCAAATTACACAATGTATCAGCAAGATACCACAGCAGATGCTACGAAATGTAGCACTCAAATTACACAATCTATCAGCAAGATACACCAACAGATGGCACGGAAGGTAGCACTGAAATTACACAATCTATCAACAAGATAACACAGCAGATGCTACGAAATGTAGCACACAAATTACACAATCTGTCAGCAAGATACACCAGCAGAAAGCACGAAATGTAGCACTCAAATTACACAATCTATCAGCAAGATACTACAGCAGATGCTACGAAATGTAGCAATAAAATTACGCAAACTATCAGCAAGATACCACAGCAGATGCTACGAAATGTAGCACCCAAATTATACAACCTATCAGCAAGATACCACAGCGGATTCTACGAAATGTAGCACTCAAATTATACAATCTATCAGCATGATACCACAGCAGATGCGACGAAATATAGAACCCAAATTACACAATGTATCAGCAAGATACCACAGCAGATGCTACGAAATGTAGCACTCAAATTACACAATCTATCAGCAAGATACACCAACAGATGGCACGGAAGGTAGCACTGAAATTACACAATCTATCAACAAGATAACACAGCAGATGCTACGAAATGTAGCACACAAATTACACAATCTGTCAGCAAGATACACCAGCAGAAAGCACGGAATGTAGCACACAAATTACACAATCTATCAGCAAGATACACCAGCAGATGGCACGGAATGTAGCACCCAAATTACACAATCTATCAGCAAGATACCACAGCAGATGCTACGAAATGTAGTACGCAAATTACGAAATCTATCAGCAAAATACACCAGCAGATGCTCCGAAATGTAGCATTCAAATTACGCAATCTATCAGCATGATACCACAGCAGATGCTACGAAATGTAGCACTCAAATTACACAATCTATCAGCAAGATACACAAGCAGATGGCACAGAATGCAGCACCCAAAATACACAATCTATCAGAAAGATACACCAGCAGATGGCACAGAATGTAGCACTCAAATTACACAATCCATCAGCAAGATACCCCAGGTGATGGCACGGAATGTAGCACTCAAATTACGCAATCTATCAGCACGATACCACAGCAGCTGCTACGGAATGTAGCACTCAAGTTACACAATCTATCAGCAATATACCACAGCAGATGCTACGAAATGTAGCACACAAATTACATAATCTGTCAGCAAGATACACCAGCAGAAAGCACGGAATGTAGCACACAAATTACACAATCTATCAGCAAGATACACCAGCAGATGGCACGGAATGTAGCACCCAAATTACACAATCTATCAGCAAGATACCACAGCAGATGCTACGAAATGTAGCACGCAAATTACGAAATCTATCAGCAAAACACCAGCAGATGCTACGAAATGTAGCATTCAAATTACGCAATCTATCAGCATGATACCACAGCAGATGCTACGAAATGTAGCACTCAAATTACGCAATCTATCAGCAAGATACTCCAGCAAATGCTACGAAATGTAGCACTCAAATTACACAATCTATCAGCAAGATACACCTGCAGATGGCACGGAATGTAGCACCCAAATTACACAATCTATCAGCAAGATACACCAGCAGATGGCACGGAATGTAGCACTCAAATTACGCAATCTATCAGCACGATACCACAGCAGATGCTACGGAATGTAGCACTCAAATTACACAATCTATCAGCAAGATACCACAGCAGATGCTACGAAATGTAGCACCCAAATTACGCAATCTTTCAGCAAGATACACCAGCAGATGGCACGGAATGTAGCACTCAAATTACGCAATCTATCAGCAAGATACACCAGCAGATGGCACGGAATGTAGCAACCAAAACACAATCTATCAGCAAGATACCCCAGCAGATGGCACGGAATGTAGCACTCAAACTACGCAATCAATTAGCAAGATACACCAGCAGATGGTACGGAATGTAGAACGAAAATTACGCAACCAATTAGCAAAATACACAGGCAGATGGCGCGGAATGGAGCACCAAAATTACGATACCTATTAGCACAATACACAGGCAGATGGTACGAAATGTAGCATTCAAATTACGCAATCAATCAGCAAGATACCACAGCAGATGCTACGAAATGTAGCACTCAAATTACACAATCTATCAGCAAGATACACCAGCAGATGGCACAGAATGTAGCACCCAAAATACACAATCTATCAGAAAGATACACCAGCAGATGGCACGGAATGTAGCACTCAAATTACACAATCTATAAGCAAGATACACCAGCAGATGGCACAGAATCTAGCACTCAAATTACACAATCTATCAGCAAGATACACCAACAGAAGGCACGGAATGTAGCACCCAAATTACACAATCTATCAGCAAGATACCACAGCAGATGCTACGAAATGTAGCACGCAAATTACGCAACCTATCAGCAAAATACACCAGCAGATGGCACGGAATGTAGCACCCAAATTACACAATCTATCAGCAAGATACCACAGAATATGCTACGAAATGTAGCACTCAAATTACGCAATCTATCAGCAAGATACCACAGCAGATGCTACGAAATGTAGCACTCAAATTACACAATCTATCAGCAAGATACACCAGCAGATGGCACAGAATGTAGCACCCAAAATACACAATATATCAGAGAGATAAACCAGCAGATGGCACGGAATGTAGCACTCAAATTACGCAATCTATCAGCAAGATACACCAGCAGATGCTACGAAATGTAGCACTCAAATTACACAATCTATCAGCAAGATAAACCAGCAGATGGCACGGAATGTAGCACTCAAATTACGCAATTTATCAGCAAGATACACCAGCAGATGCTACGAAATGTAGCACTCAAATTACACAATCTATCAGCTGGATACACCAGCAGATAGCACGGAATGTAGCACTCAAATTACACAATCTATCAGCAAGATACCACAGCAGATGCTACGAAATGTAGCACTCAAATTACGCAATCTATCAGCAAGATACACCAGCAGATGGCGCGGAATGGAGCACCCAAATTACGCAATCTATTAGCAAAATAAACAGGCAGATGGCGCTGACTGGAGCACCCAAATTACGCAATCTATCAGCAAGATACACAGGCAGATGCCTCGGAATGGAGCTGCTAAATTACGCAATTTATCACCAAGATACACAGGTAGATGGAGTGGAATGGAGCTGCCAAATTATGCTATTTATCAGCAAGATACACAGGCAGATGCCTCTGAATGGAACTGCCAAATTACGCAATCTATCATCAAGATACACCAGCAGATGGCACGGAATGTAGCACCCAAATTACGCAATCTATCAGCAAGATACCCCAGCAGATGCTACAAAATGTAGCACTCAAATTACACAATCTATCAGCAAGATACCACAGCAGGTGGTACGAAATGTAGCAACCAAAACAATCTATCAGCAAGATACCCCAGCAGATGACACGGAATGTAGCACCCAAACTACGCAATCAATTAGCAAGATACACCAGCAGATGGTACGGAATGTAGAACGAGAATTGCGCAACCAATTAGCAAAATACACAGGCAGATGGCGCGGAATGGAGCACCCAAAATACGCAATCAATTTGCAAGATACACCAGCAGATGGCGCGGAATGGAGCACCAAAATTACGATACCTATTAGCACAATACACAGGCAGATGCTACGAAATGTAGCATTCAAATTACGCAATCTATCAGCAAGATACCACAGCAGATGCTACGAAATGTAGCACTCAAATTACACAATCTATCAGCAAGATACACCAGCAGATGGCACAGAATGTAGCACCCAAAATACACAATCTATCAGAAAGATACACCAGCAGATGGCACGGAATGTAGCACCCAAATTACACAATCTATCAGCAAGATACCACAGCAGATGCTACGAAATGTAGCACGCAAATTACGCAACCTATCAGCAAAATACACCAGCAGATGGCACGGAATGTAGCACCCAAATTACACAATCTATCAGCAAGATACCACAGAATATGCTACGAAATGTAGCACTCAAATTACGCAATCTATCAGCAAGATACCACAGCAGATGCTACGAAATGTAGCACTCAAATTACACAATCTATCAGCAAGATACACCAGCAGATGGCACAGAATGTAGCACCCAAAATACACAATATATCAGAAAGATAAACCAGCAGATGGCACGTAATGTAGCACTCAAATTACTCAATCTATCAGCAAGATACACCAGCAGATGCTACGAAATGTAGCACTCAAATTACACAATCTATCTGCAAGATAAACCAGCAGATGGCACGGAATGTAGCACTCAAATTACACAATCTATCAGCTGGATACACCAGCAGATAGCACGGAATGTAGCACTCAAATTACACAATCTATCAGCAAGATACCACAGCAGATGCTACGAAATGTAGCACTCAAATTACGCAATCTATCAGCAAGATACACCAGCAGATGGCGCGGAATGGAGCACCCAAATTACGTAATCTATTAGCAAAATAAACAGGCAGATGGCGCTGACTGGAGCACCCAAATTACGCAATCTATCAGCAAGATACACAGGCAGATGCCTCGGAATGGAGCTGCTAAATTACGCTATTTATCAGCAAGATACACAGGCAGATGCCTCTGAATGGAGCTGCCAAATTACGCAATCTATCATCAAGATACACCAGCCGATGGCACGGAATGTAGCACCCAAATTACGCAATCTATCAGCAAGATACCCCAGCAGATGCTACAAAATGTAGCACTCAAATTACACAATCTATCAGCAAGATACCACAGCAGGTGGTACGAAATGTAGCAACCAAAACAATCTATCAGCAAGATACCCCAGCAGATGCTACGAAATGTAGCACTCAAATTATACAACCTATCAGCAAGATACCACAGCAGATGCTACGAAATGTAGCACTCAAATTATACAATCTATCAGCAAGATACTTTAGCAGGTGGTACGAAATGTAGCACTCAAATTACACAATCTATCAGTAAGATACTACAGCAGATGCTACGAAATGTAGCACTCAAATTACGCAAACTATCAGCAAGACACCACAGCAGATGCTACGAAATGTAGCACCCAAATTATACAACCTATCAGCAAGATACCACAGCGGATGCTACGATATGTAGCACTCAAATTATACAATCTATCAGCAAGATACCACAGCAGATGCGACGAAATGTAGAACCCAAATTACACAATGTATCAGCAAGATACCACAGCTGATGCTACGAAATGTAGCACTCAAATTACACAATCTATCAGCAAGATACACCAACAGATGGCACGGAAGGTAGCACTCAAATTACACAATCTGTCAACAAGATAACACAGCAGATGCTACGAATTGTAGCACACAAATTACACAATCTATCAGCAAGATACACCAGCAGAAAGCACGGAATGTAGCACACAAATTACACAATCTATCAGCAAGATACACCAGCAGATGGCACGGAATGTAGCACCCAAATTACACAATCTATCAGCAAGATACCACAGCAGATGCTACGAAATGTAGCACGCAAATTACACAATCTATCAGCAAAATACACCAGCAGATGCTACGAAATGTAGCATTCAAATTACGCAATCTATCAGCATGATACCACAGCAGATGCTACGAAATGTAGCACTCAAATTACACAATCTATCAGCAAGATACACAAGCAGATGGCACAGAATGTAGCACCAAAAATACACAATCTATCAGAAAGATACACCAGCAGATGGCACGGAATGTAGCACTCAAATTACACAATCTATCAGCAAGATACCCCAGCACATGGCACGGAATGTAGCACTCAAATTACGCAATCTATCAGCAAGATACACCAGCAAATGCTACGAAATGTAGCACTCAAATTACACAATCTATCAGCTAGATACACCTGCAGATGGCACGGAATGTAGCACCCAAATTACACAACCGATCAGCAAGATACACCAGCAGATGGCACGGAATGTAGCACTCAAATTACGCAATCTATCAGCACGATACCACAGCAGATGCTACGGAATGTAGCACTCAAATTACACAATCTATCAGCAAGATACCACAGCAGATGCTACGAAATGTAGCACCCAAATTACGCAATCTATCAGCAAGATACACCAGCAGATGGCACGGAATGTAGCACTCAAATTACGCAATCTATCAGCAAGATACACCAGCAGATGGCACGGAATGTAGCAACCAAAACACAATATATCAGCAAGATACCCCAGCAGATGGCACGGAATGTAGCACTTAAACTACGCAATCAACTAGCAAGATACACCAGCAGATGGTGCGGAATGTAGAACGAAAATTACGCAACCAATTAGCAAAATACACAGGCAGATGGCGCGGAATGGAGCACCCAAATTACGCAATCAATTAGCAAGATACACCAGCAGATGGCGCGGAATGGAGCACCAAATTTACGCAACCTATTAGCACAATACACAGGCAGATGCTACGAAATGTAGCATTCAAATTACGCAATCTATCAGCAAGATACCACAGCAGATGCTATGAAATGTAGCACTCAAATTACACAATCTATCAGCAAGATGCACCAGCAGATGGCACAGAATGTAGCACCCAAAATACACAATCTATCAGAAAGATACACCAGCAGATGGCACGGAATGTAGCACTCAAATTACAAAATCTATCAGCAAGATACCCCAGCAGATGGCACGGAATGTAGCACTCAAATTACACAATCTATAAGCAAGATACACCAGCAGATGGCACAGAATCTAGCACTCAAATTACACAATCTATCGGCAAGATACACCAGCAGAAGGCACGGAATGTAGCACTCAAATTACACAATCTATCAGCAAGATAAACCAGCAGATGGCACGGAATGTAGCACTCAAATTACGCAATCTATCAGCAAGATACACCAGCAGATGCTACGAAATGTAGCACTCAAATTACACAATCTATCAGCTGGATACACCAGCAGATAGCACGGAATGTAGCACTCAAATTACACAATCTATCAGCAAGATACCACAGCAGATGCTACGAAATGTAGCACTCAAATTACGCAATCTATCAGCAAGATACACCAGCAGATGGCGCGGAATGGAGCACCCAAATTACGCAATCTATTAGCAAAATAAACAGGCAGATGGCGCTGACTGGAGCACCCAAATTACGCAATCTATCAGCAAGATACACAGGCAGATGCCTCGGAATGGAGCTGCTAAATTACGCAATTTATCACCAAGATACACAGGTAGATGGAGTGGAATGGAGCTGCCAAATTATGCTATTTATCAGCAAGATACACAGGCAGATGCCTCTGAATGGAGCTGCCAAATTACGCAATCTATCATCAAGATACACCAGCCGATGGCACGGAATGTAGCACCCAAATTACGCAATCTATCAGCAAGATACCCCAGCAGATGCTACAAAATGTAGCACTCAAATTACACAATCTATCAGCAAGATACCACAGCAGGTGTTACGAAATGTAGCAACCAAAACAATCTATCAGCAAGATACCCCAGCAGATGCTACGAAATGTAGCACTCAAATTATACAACCTATCAGCAAGATACCACAGAAGATGCTACGAAATGTAGCACTCAAATTATACAATCTATCAGCAACATACTTTAGCAGGTGGTACGAAATGTAGCACTCAAATTACACAATCTAACAGTAAGATACTACAGCAGATGCTACGAAATGTAGCACTCAAATTACGCAAACTATCAGCAAGACACCACAGCAGATGCTACGAAATGTAGCACCCAAATTATACAACCTATCAGCAAGATACCACAGCGGATGCTACGATATGTAGCACTCAAATTATACAATCTATCAGCAAGATACCACAGCAGATGCGACGAAATGTAGAACCCAAATTACACAATGTATCAGCAAGATACCACAGCTGATGCTACGAAATGTAGCACTCAAATTACACAATCTATCAGCAAGATACACCAACAGATGGCACGGAAGGTAGCACTCAAATTACACAATCTGTCAACAAGATAACACAGCAGATGCTACGAATTGTAGCACACAAATTACACAATCTATCAGCAAGATACACCAGCAGAAAGCACGGAATGTAGCACACAAATTACACAATCTATCAGCAAGATACACCAGCAGATGGCACGGAATGTAGCACCCAAATTACACAATCTATCAGCAAGATACCACAGCAGATGCTACGAAATGTAGCACGCAAATTACACAATCTATCAGCAAAATACACCAGCAGATGCTACGAAATGTAGCATTCAAATTACGCAATCTATCAGCATGATACCACAGCAGATGCTACGAAATGTAGCACTCAAATTACACAATCTATCAGCAAGATACACAAGCAGATGGCACAGAATGTAGCACCAAAAATACACAATCTATCAGAAAGATACACCAGCAGATGGCACGGAATGTAGCACTCAAATTACACAATCTATCAGCAAGATACCCCAGCACATGGCACGGAATGTAGCACTCAAATTACGCAATCTATCAGCAAGATACACCAGCAAATGCTACGAAATGTAGCACTCAAATTACACAATCTATCAGCTAGATACACCTGCAGATGCCACGGAATGTAGCACCCAAATTACACAACCGATCAGCAAGATACACCAGCAGATGGCACGGAATGTAGCACTCAAATTACGCAATCTATCAGCACGATACCACAGCAGATGCTACGGAATGTAGCACTCAAATTACACAATCTATCAGCAAGATACCACAGCAGATGCTACGAAATGTAGCACCCAAATTACGCAATCTATCAGCAAGATACACCAGCAGATGGCACGGAATGTAGCAACCAAAACACAATATATCAGCAAGATACCCCAGCAAATGGCACGGAATGTAGCACTTAAACTACGCAATCAACTAGCAAGATACACCAGCAGATGGTGCGGAATGTAGAACGAAAATTACGCAACCAATTAGCAAAATACACAGGCAGATGGCGCGGAATGGAGCACCCAAATTACGCAATCAATTAGCAAGATACACCAGCAGATGGCGCGGAATGGAGCACCAAATTTACGCAACCTATTAGCACAATACACAGGCAGATGCTACGAAATGTAGCATTCAAATTACGCAATCTATCAGCGAGATACCACAGCAGATGCTACGAAATGTAGCACTCAAATTACACAATCTATCAGCAAGATACACCAGCAGATGGCACAGAATGTAGCACCCAAAATACACAATCTATCAGAAAGATACACCAGCAGATGGCACGGAATGTAGCACTCAAATTACAAAATCTATCAGCAAGATACCCCAGCAGATGGCACGGAATGTAGCACTCAAATTACACAATCTATAAGCAAGATACACCAGCAGATGGCACAGAATCTAGCACTCAAATTACACAAACTATCGGCAAGATACACCAGCAGAAGGCACGGAATGTAGCACTCAAATTACACAATCTATCAGCAAGATACCACAGCAGATGCTACGAAATGTAGCACGCAAATTACGCAACCTATCAGCAAAATACACCAGCAGATGGCACAGAATGTAGCACCCAAATTACACAATCTATCAGCAAGATACCACAGCAGATGGCACGGAATGTAGCACCCAAATTATACAATCTATCAGCAAATTACACCAGCAGATGGCACAAGATGTAGCACTCAAATTACACAATCTATCAGCAAGATACCAGAGCAGATGGCGCGGAATGTAGCACCCAAATTACACAATCTATCAGCAAGATACACCAGCAGATGGCACGGAATGTAGCACCCAAATTACACAATCTATCAGCAAGATACACCAGCAGATGGCACGGAATGTAGCACCCAAATTACAAAATCTATCAGCAAGATACACCAGCAGATGGCACGGGATGTAGCACCCAAATTACACAATCTATGAGCAAGATACTACAGCAGATACTACGAAATGTAGCACTCAAATTATACAACCTATCAGCAAGATACCACAGCAGATGCTACGAAATATAGCAATCAAATTATACAATCTATCAGCAAGATACCATAACAGGTGGTACGAAATGTAGCACTCAAATTACACAATCTATCAGCAAGATACTACAGCAGATGCTACGAAATGTAGCACTCAAATTACGCAAACTAACAGCAAGATACCACAGCAGATGCTACGAAATGTAGCACCCAAATTATACAACCTATCAGCAAGATACCACAGCGGATTCTACGAAATGTAGCACTCAAATTATACAATCTATCAGCATGATACCACAGCAGATGCGACGAAATGTAGAACCCAAATTACACAATGTATCAGCAAGATACCACAGCAGATGCTACGAAATGTAGCACTCAAATTACACAATCTATCAGCAAGATACACCAACAGATGGCACGGAAGGTAGCACTGAAATTACACAATCTATCAACAAGATAACACAGCAGATGCTACGAAATGTAGCACACAAATTACACAATCTGTCAGCAAGATACACCAGCAGAAAGCACGAAATGTAGCACTCAAATTACACAATCTATCAGCAAGATACTACAGCAGATGCTACGAAATGTAGCATTAAAATTACGCAAACTATCAGCAAGATACCACAGCTGATGCTACGAAATGTAGCACCCAAATTATACAACCTATCAGCAAGATACCACAGCGGATTCTACGAAATGTAGCACTCAAATTATACAATCTATCAGCATGATACCACAGCAGATGCGACGAAATGTAGAACCCAAATTACACAATGTATCAGCAAGATACCACAGCAGATGCTACGAAATGTAGCACTCAAATTACACAATCTATCAGCAAGATACACCAACAGATGGCACGGAAGGTAGCACTGAAATTACACAATCTATCAACAAGACAACACAGCAGATGCTACGAAATGTAGCACACAAATTACACAATCTGTCAGCAAGATACACCAGCAGAAAGCACGGAATGTAGCACACAAATTACACAATCTATCAGCAAGATACACCAGCAGATGGCACGGAATGTAGCACCCAAATTACACAATCTATCAGCAAGATACCACAGCAGATGCTACGAAATGTAGCACGCAAATTACGAAATCTATCAGCAAAATACACCAGCAGATGCTACGAAATGTAGCATTCAAATTACGCAATCTATCAGCATGATACCACAGCAGATGCTACGAAATGTAGCACTCAAATTACACAATCTATCAGCAAGATACACCAGCAGATGGCACAGAATGTAGCACCCAAAATACACAATCTATCAGAAAGATACACCAGCAGATGGCACGGAATGTAGCACTCAAATTACACAATCTATAAGCAAGATACACCAGCAGATGGCACAATATCTAGCACTCAAATTACACAATCTATCAGCAAGATACACCAGCAGAAGGCACGGAATGTAGCACCCAAATTACACAATCTATCAGCAAGATACCACAGAATATGCTACGAAATGTAGCACTCAAATTACGCAATCTATCAGCAAGATACCACAGCAGATGCTACGAAATGTAGCACTCAAATTACACAATCTATCAGCAAGATACACCAGCAGATGGCACAGAATGTAGCACCCAAAATACACAAAACATCAGAAAGATAAACCAGCAGATGGCACGGAATGTAGCACTCAAATTACGCAATATATCAGCAAGATACACCAGCAGATGCTACGAAATGTAGCACTCAAATTACACAATCTATCAGCAAGATAAACCAGCAGATGGCACGGAATGTAGCACTCAAATTACGCAATCTATCAGCAAGATACACCAGCAGATGCTACGAAATGTAGCACTCAAATTACACAATCTATCAGCTGGATACACCAGCAGATAGCACGGAATGTAGCACTCAAATTACACAATCTATCAGCAAGATACCACAGCAGATGCTACGAAATGTAGCACTCAAATTACGCAATCTATCAGCAAGATACACCAGCAGATGGCGCGGAATGGAGCACCCAAATTACGCAATCTATTAGCAAAATAAACAGGCAGATGGCGCTGACTGGAGCACCCAAATTACGCAATCTATCAGCAAGATACACCAGCAGATGGCACGGAATGTAGCACCCAAATTACACAATCTATCAGCAAGATACCACAGCAGATGCTACGAAATGTAGCACGCAAATTACGAAATCTATCAGCAAAATACACCAGCAGATGCTACGAAATGTAGCATTCAAATTACGCAATCTATCAGCATGATACCACAGCAGATGCTACGAAATGTAGCACTCAAATTACACAATCTATCAGCAAGATACACAAGCAGATGGCACAGAATGTAGCACCCAAAATACACAATCAATCAGCAAGATACACCAGCAGAAGGCACGGAATGTAGCACTCAAATTACACAATCCATCAGCAAGATACCCCAGGTGATGGCACGGAATGTAGCACTCAAATTACGCAATCTATCAGCACGATACCACAGCAGCTGCTACGGAATGTAGCACTCAAATTACACAATCTATCAGCAATATACCACAGCAGATGCTACGAAATGTAGCACACAAATTACACAATCTGTCAGCAAGATACACCAGCAGAAAGCACGGAATGTAGCACCCAAAATACACAATCTATCGGCAAGATACCACAGCAGATGCTACGAAATGTAGCACGCAAATTACGAAATCTATCAGCAAAACACCAGCAGATGCTACGAAATGTAGCATTCAAATTACGCAATCTATCAGCATGATACCACAGCAGATGCTACGAAATGTAGCACTCAAATTACGCAATCTATCAGCAAGATACACCAGCAAATGCTACGAAATGTAGCACTCAAATTACACAATCTATCAGCAAGATACACCTGCAGATGGCACGGAATGTAGCACCCAAATTACACAATCTATCAGCAAGATACACCAGCAGATGGCACGGAATGTAGCACTCAAATTACGCAATCTATCAGCACGATACCACAGCAGATGCTACGGAATGTAGCACTCAAATTACACAATCTATCAGCAAGATACCACAGCAGATGCTACGAAATGTAGCACCCAAATTACGCAATCTATCAGCAAGATACACCAGCATATGGCACGGAATGTAGCACTCAAATTACGCAATCTATCAGCAAGATACACCAGCAGATGGCACGGAATGTAGCACCCAAAATACACAATCTTTCAGAAAGATACACCAGCAGATGGCACGGAATGTAGCACTCAAATTACACAATCTATAAGCAAGATACACCAGCAGATGGCACAGAATCTAGCACTCAAATTACACAATCTATCAGCAAGATACACCAGCAGAAGGCACGGAATGTAGCACCCAAATTACACAATCTATCAGCAAGATACCACAGCAGATGCTACGAAATGTAGCACGCAAATTACGCAACCTATCAGCAAAATACACCAGCAGATGGCACGGAATGTAGCACCCAAATTACACAATCTATCAGCAAGATACCACAGAATATGCTACGAAATGTAGCACTCAAATTACGCAATCTATCAGCAAGATACCACAGCAGATGCTACGAAATGTAGCACTCAAATTACTCAATCTATCAGCAAGATACACCAGCAGATGCTACGAAATGTAGCACTCAAATTACACAATCTATCAGCAAGATAAACCAGCAGATGGCACGGAATGTAGCACTCAAATTACGCAATCTATCAGCAAGATACACCAGCAGATTCTACGAAATGTAGCACTCAAATTACACAATCTATCAGCTGGATACACCAGCAGATAGCACGGAATGTAGCACTCAAATTACACAATCTATCAGTAAGATACCACAGCAGATGCTACGAAATGTAGCACTCAAATTACGCAATCTATCAGCAAGATACACCAGCAGATGGCGCGGAATGGAGCACCCAAATTACGCAATCTATTAGCAAAATAAACAGGCAGATGGCGCTGACTGGAGCACCCAAATTACGCAATCTATCAGCAAGATACACAGGCAGATGCCTCGGAATGGAGCTGCTAAATTACGCAATTTATCACCAAGATACACAGGTAGATGGAGTGGAATGGAGCTGCCAAATTATGCTATTTATCAGCAAGATACACAGGCAGATGCCTCTGAATGGAGCTGCCAAATTACGCAATCTATCATCAAGATACACCAGCCGATGGCACGGAATGTAGCACCCAAATTACGCAATCTATCAGCAAGATACCCCAGCAGATGCTACAAAATGTAGCACTCAAATTACACAATCTATCAGCAAGATACCACAGCAGGTGGTACGAAATGTAGCAACCAAAACAATCTATCAGCAAGATACCCCAGCAGATGCTACGAAATGTAGCACTCAAATTATACAACCTATCAGCAAGATACCACAGCAGATGCTACGAAATGTAGCACTCAAATTATACAATCTATCAGCAAGATACTTTAGCAGGTGGTACGAAATGTAGCACTCAAATTACACAATCTATCAGTAAGATACTACAGCAGATGCTACGAAATGTAGCACTCAAATTACGCAAACTATCAGCAAGACACCACAGCAGATGCTACGAAATGTAGCACCCAAATTATACAACCTATCAGCAAGATACCACAGCGGATGCTACGATATGTAGCACTCAAATTATACAATCTATCAGCAAGATACCACAGCAGATGCGACGAAATGTAGAACCCAAATTACACAATGTATCAGCAAGATACCACAGCTGATGCTACGAAATGTAGCACTCAAATTACACAATCTATCAGCAAGATACACCAACAGATGGCACGGAAGGTAGCACTCAAATTACACAATCTGTCAACAAGATAACACAGCAGATGCTACGAATTGTAGCACACAAATTACACAATCTATCAGCAAGATACACCAGCAGAAAGCACGGAATGTAGCACCCAAATTACACAATCTATCAGCAAGATACCACAGCAGATGCTACGAAATGTAGCACGCAAATTACACAATCTATCAGCAAAATACACCAGCAGATGCTACGAAATGTAGCATTCAAATTACGCAATCTATCAGCATGATACCACAGCAGATGCTACGAAATGTAGCACTCAAATTACACAATCTATCAGCAAGATACACAAGCAGATGGCACAGAATGTAGCACCAAAAATACACAATCTATCAGAAAGATACACCAGCAGATGGCACGGAATGTAGCACTCAAATTACACAATCTATCAGCAAGATACCCCAGCACATGGCACGGAAAGTAGCACTCAAATTACGCAATCTATCAGCAAGATACACCAGCAAATGCTACGAAATGTAGCACTCAAATTACACAATCTATCAGCTAGATACACCTGCAGATGGCACGGAATGTAGCACCCAAATTACACAACCGATCAGCAAGATACACCAGCAGATGGCACGGAATGTAGCACTCAAATTACGCAATCTATCAGCACGATACCACAGCAGATGCTACGGAATGTAGCACTCAAATTACACAATCTATCAGCAAGATACCACAGCAGATGCTACGAAATGTAGCACCCAAATTACGCAATCTATCAGCAAGATACACCAGCAGATGGCACGGAATGTAGCACTCAAATTACGCAATCTATCAGCAAGATACACCAGCAGATGGCACGGAATGTAGCAACCAAAACACAATATATCAGCAAGATACCCCAGCAGATGGCACGGAATGTAGCACTTAAACTACGCAATCAACTAGCAAGATACACCAGCAGATGGTGCGGAATGTAGAACGAAAATTACGCAACCAATTAGCAAAATACACAGGCAGATGGCGCGGAATGGAGCACCCAAATTACGCAATCAATTAGCAAGATACACCAGCAGATGGCGCGGAATGGAGCACCAAATTTACGCAACCTATTAGCACAATACACAGGCAGATGCTACGAAATGTAGCATTCAAATTACGCAATCTATCAGCAAGATACCACAGCAGATGCTACGAAATGTAGCACTCAAATTACACTATCTATCAGCAAGATACACCAGCAGATGGCACAGAATGTAGCACCCAAAATACACAATCTATCAGAAAGATACACCAGCAGATGGCACGGAATGTAGCACTCAAATTACAAAATCTATCAGCAAGATACCCCAGCAGATGGCACGGAATGTAGCACTCAAATTACACAATCTATAAGCAAGATACACCAGCAGATGGCACAGAATCTAGCACTCAAATTACACAATCTATCGGCAAGATACACCAGCAGAAGGCACGGAATGTAGCACTCAAATTACACAATCTATCAGCAAGATAAACCAGCAGATGGCACGGAATGTAGCACTCAAATTACGCAATCTATCAGCAAGATACACCAGCAGATGCTACGAAATGTAGCACTCAAATTACACAATCTATCAGCTGGATACACCAGCAGATAGCACGGAATGTAGCACTCAAATTACACAATCTATCAGCAAGATACCACAGCAGATGCTACGAAATGTAGCACTCAAATTACGCAATCTATCAGCAAGATACACCAGCAGATGGCGCGGAATGGAGCACCCAAATTACGCAATCTATTAGCAAAATAAACAGGCAGATGGCGCTGACTGGAGCACCCAAATTACGCAATCTATCAGCAAGATACACAGGCAGATGCCTCGGAATGGAGCTGCTAAATTACGCAATTTATCACCAAGATACACAGGTAGATGGAGTGGAATGGAGCTGCCAAATTATGCTATTTATCAGCAAGATACACAGGCAGATGCCTCTGAATGGAGCTGCCAAATTACGCAATCTATCATCAAGATACACCAGCCGATGGCACGGAATGTAGCACCCAAATTACGCAATCTATCAGCAAGATACCCCAGCAGATGCTACAAAATGTAGCACTCAAATTACACAATCTATCAGCAAGATACCACAGCAGGTGGTACGAAATGTAGCAACCAAAACAATCTATCAGCAAGATACCCCAGCAGATGCTACGAAATGTAGCACTCAAATTATACAACCTATCAGCAAGATACCACAGCAGATGCTACGAAATGTAGCACTCAAATTATACAATCTATCAGCAAGATACTTTAGCAGGTGGTACGAAATGTAGCACTCAAATTACACAATCTATCAGTAAGATACTACAGCAGATGCTACGAAATGTAGCACTCAAATTACGCAAACTATCAGCAAGACACCACAGCAGATGCTACGAAATGTAGCACCCAAATTATACAACCTATCAGCAAGATACCACAGCGGATGCTACGATATGTAGCACTCAAATTATACAATCTATCAGCAAGATACCACAGCAGATGCGACGAAATGTAGAACCCAAATTACACAATGTATCAGCAAGATACCACAGCTGATGCTACGAAATGTAGCACTCAAATTACACAATCTATCAGCAAGATACACCAACAGATGGCACGGAAGGTAGCACTCAAATTACACAATCTGTCAACAAGATAACACAGCAGATGCTACGAATTGTAGCACACAAATTACACAATCTATCAGCAAGATACACCAGCAGAAAGCACGGAATGTAGCACACAAATTACACAATCTATCAGCAAGATACACCAGCAGATGGCACGGAATGTAGCACCCAAATTACACAATCTATCAGCAAGATACCACAGCAGATGCTACGAAATGTAGCACGCAAATTACACAATCTATCAGCAAAATACACCAGCAGATGCTACGAAATGTAGCATTCAAATTACGCAATCTATCAGCATGATACCACAGCAGATGCTACGAAATGTAGCACTCAAATTACACAATCTATCAGCAAGATACACAAGCAGATGGCACAGAATGTAGCACCAAAAATACACAATCTATCAGAAAGATACACCAGCAGATGGCACGGAATGTAGCACTCAAATTACACAATCTATCAGCAAGATACCCCAGCACATGGCACGGAATGTAGCACTCAAATTACGCAATCTATCAGCAAGATACACCAGCAAATGCTACGAAATGTAGCACTCAAATTACACAATCTATCAGCTAGATACACCTGCAGATGCCACGGAATGTAGCACCCAAATTACACAACCGATCAGCAAGATACACCAGCAGATGGCACGGAATGTAGCACTCAAATTACGCAATCTATCAGCACGATACCACAGCAGATGCTACGGAATGTAGCACTCAAATTACACAATCTATCAGCAAGATACCACAGCAGATGCTACGAAATGTAGCACCCAAATTACGCAATCTATCAGCAAGATACACCAGCAGATGGCACGGAATGTAGCACTCAAATTACGCAATCTATCAGCAAGATACACCAGCAGATGGCACGGAATGTAGCAACCAAAACACAATATATCAGCAAGATACCCCAGCAGATGGCACGGAATGTAGCACTTAAACTACGCAAT
The DNA here is from genome assembly GCA_030765065.1 of Deroplatys truncata. Taxonomy (NCBI): domain Eukaryota; kingdom Metazoa; phylum Arthropoda; class Insecta; order Mantodea; family Mantidae; genus Deroplatys; species Deroplatys truncata. Next base: position 640,136 of record JAUKNL010000059.1, read on the forward strand.
CAACTAGCAAGATACACCAGCAGATGGTGCGGAATGTAGAACGAAAATTACGCAACCAATTAGCAAAATACACAGGCAGATGGCGCGGAATGGAGCACCCAAATTACGCAATCAATTAGCAAGATACACCAGCAGATGGCGCGGAATGGAGCACCAAATTTACGCAACCTATTAGCACAATACACAGGCAGATGCTACGAAATGTAGCATTCAAATTACGCAATCTATCAGCAAGATACCACAGCAGATGCTACGAAATGTAGCACTCAAATTACACAATCTATCAGCAAGATACACCAGCAGATGGCACAGAATGTAGCACCCAAAATACACAATCTATCAGAAAGATACACCAGCAGATGGCACGGAATGTAGCACTCAAATTACAAAATCTATCAGCAAGATACCCCAGCAGATGGCACGGAATGTAGCACTCAAATTACACAATCTATAAGCAAGATACACCAGCAGATGGCACAGAATCTAGCACTCAAATTACACAATCTATCGGCAAGATACACCAGCAGAAGGCACGGAATGTAGCACTCAAATTACACAATCTATCAGCAAGATACCACAGCAGATGCTACGAAATGTAGCACGCAAATTACGCAACCTATCAGCAAAATACACCAGCAGATGGCACAGAATGTAGCACCCAAATTACACAATCTATCAGCAAGATACCACAGCAGATGGCACGGAATGTAGCACCCAAATTATACAATCTATCAGCAAATTACACCAGCAGATGGCACAAGATGTAGCACTCAAATTACACAATCTATCAGCAAGATACCAGAGCAGATGGCGCGGAATGTAGCACCCAAATTACACAATCTATCAGCAAGATACACCAGCAGATGGCACGGAATGTAGCACCCAAATTACACAATCTATCAGCAAGATACACCAGCAGATGGCACGGAATGTAGCACTCAAATTACACAATCTATCAGCAAGATACACCAACAGATGGCACGGAAGGTAGCACTGAAATTACACAATCTATCAACAAGATAACACAGCAGATGCTACGAAATGTAGCACACAAATTACACAATCTGTCAGCAAGATACACCAGCAGAAAGCACGAAATGTAGCACTCAAATTACACAATCTATCAGCAAGATACTACAGCAGATGCTACGAAATGTAGCATTAAAATTACGCAAACTATCAGCAAGATACCACAGCAGATGCTACGAAATGTAGCACCCAAACTATACAACCTATCAGCAAGATACCACAGCGGATTCTACGAAATGTAGCACTCAAATTATACAATCTATCAGCATGATACCACAGCAGATGCGACGAAATGTAGAACCCAAATTACACAATGTATCAGCAAGATACCACAGCAGATGCTACGAAATGTAGCACTCAAATTACACAATCTATCAGCAAGATACACCAACAGATGGCACGGAAGGTAGCACTGAAATTACACAATCTATCAACAAGACAACACAGCAGATGCTACGAAATGTAGCACACAAATTACACAAATTTTCAGCAAGATACACCAGCAGAAAGCACGGAATGTAGCACACAAATTACACAATCTATCAGCAAGATACACCAGCAGATGGCACGGAATGTAGCACCCAAATTACACAATCTATCAGCAAGATACCACAGCAGATGCTACGAAATGTAGCACGCAAATTACGAAATCTATCAGCAAAATACACCAGCAGATGCTACGAAATGTAGCATTCAAATTACGCAATCTATCAGCATGATACCACAGCAGATGCTACGAAATGTAGCACTCAAATTACACAATCTATCAGCAAGATACACCAGCAGATGGCACAGAATGTAGCACCCAAAATACACAATCTATCAGAAAGATACACCAGCAGATGGCACGGAATGTAGCACTCAAATTACACAATCTATAAGCAAGATACACCAGCAGATGGCACAATATCTAGCACTCAAATTACACAATCTATCAGCAAGATACACCAGCAGAAGGCACGGAATGTAGCACCCAAATTACACAATCTATCAGCAAGATACCACAGAATATGCTACGAAATGTAGCACTCAAATTACGCAATCTATCAGCAAGATACCACAGCAGATGCTACGAAATGTAGCACTCAAATTACACAATCTATCAGCAAGATACACCAGCAGATGGCACAGAATGTAGCACCCAAAATACACAATCTATCAGCAAGATAAACCAGCAGATGGCACGGAATGTAGCACTCAAATTACGCAATATATCAGCAAGATACACCAGCAGATGCTACGAAATGTAGCACTCAAATTACGCAATCTATCAGCAAGATAAACCAGCAGATGGCACGGAATGTAGCACTCAAATTACGCAATCTATCAGCAAGATACACCAGCAGATGCTACGAAATGTAGCACTCAAATTACACAATCTATCAGCTGGATACACCAGCAGATAGCACGGAATGTAGCACTCAAATTACACAATCTATCAGCAAGATACCACAGCAGATGCTACGAAATGTAGCACTCAAATTACGCAATCTATCAGCAAGATACACCAGCAGATGGCGCGGAATGGAGCACCCAAATTACGCAATCTATTTAGCAAAATAAACAGGCAGATGGCGCTGACTGGAGCACCCAAATTACGCAATCTATCAGCAAGATACACCAACAGATGGCACGGAAGGTAGCACTGAAAATTACACAATCTATCAACAAGATAACACAGCAGATGCTACGAAATGTAGCACACAAATTACACAATCTGTCAGCAAGATACACCAGCAGAAAGCACGAAATGTAGCACTCAAATTACACAATCTATGAGCAAGATACTACAGCAGATGCTACGAAATGTAGCACTCAAATTATACAACCTATCAGCAAGATACCACAGCAGATGCTACGAAATGTAGCAATCAAATTATACAATCTATCAGCAAGATACCATAACAGGTGGTACGAAATGTAGCACTCAAATTACACAATCTATCAGCAAGATACTACAGCAGATGCTACGAAATGTAGCACTCAAATTACGCAAACTAACAGCAAGATACCACAGCAGATGCTACGAAATGTAGCACCCAAATTATACAACCTATCAGCAAGATACCACAGCGGATTCTACGAAATGTAGCACTCAAATTATACAATCTATCAGCATGATACCACAGCAGATGCGACGAAATGTAGAACCCAAATTACACAATGTATCAGCAAGATACCACAGCAGATGCTACGAAATGTAGCACTCAAATTACACAATCTATCAGCAAGATACACCCAACAGATGGCACGGAAGGTAGCACTGAAATTACACAATCTATCAACAAGATAACACAGCAGATGCTAGGAAATGTAGCACACAAATTACACAATCTGTCAGCAAGATACACCAGCAGAAAGCACGAAATGTAGCCACTCAAATTACACAATCTATCAGCAAGATACCACAGCAGATGCTACGAAATGTAGCATTAAAATTACGCAAACTATCAGCAAGATACCACAGCAGATGCTACGAAATGTAGCACCCAAATTATACAACCTATCAGCAAGATACCACAGCGGATTCTACGAAATGTAGCACTCAAATTATACAATCTATCAGCATGATACCACAGCAGATGCGACGAAATGTAGAACCCAAATTACACAATGTATCAGCAATATACCACAGCAGATGCTACGAAATGTAGCACTCAAATTACACAATCTATCAGCAAGATACACCAACAGATGGCACGGAAGGTAGCACTGAAATTACACAATCTATCAACAAGATAACACAGCAGATGCTACGAAATGTAGCACACAAATTACACAATCTGTCAGCAAGATACACCAGCAGAAAGCACGGAATGTAGCACACAAAATTACACAATCTATCAGCAAGATACACCAGCAGATGGCACGGAATGTAGCACCCAAATTACACAATCAATCAGCAAGATACCACAGCAGATGCTACGAAATGTAGCACGCAAATTACGAAATCTATCAGCAAAATACACCAGCAGATGCTACGAAATGTAGCATTCAAATTACGCAATCTATCAGCATGATACCACAGCAGATGCTACGAAATGTAGCACTCAAATTACACAATCTATCAGCAAGATACACAAGCAGATGGCACAGAATGTAGCACCCAAAATACACAATCTATCAGAAAGATACACCAGCAGATGGCACGGAATGTAGCACTCAAATTACACAATCCATCAGCAAGATACCCCAGGTGATGGCACGGAATGTAGCACTCAAATTACGCAATCTATCAGCACGATACCACAGCAGCTGCTACGGAATGTAGCACTCAAATTACACAATCTATCAGCAATATACCACAGCAGATGCTACGAAATGTAGCACACAAATTACACAATCTGTCAGCAAGATACACCAGCAGAAAGCACGGAATGTAGCACCCAAAATACACAATCTATCAGCAAGATACCACAGCAGATGCTACGAAATGTAGCACGCAAATTACGAAATCTATCAGCAAAACACCAGCAGATGCTACAAAATGTAGCATTCAAATTACGCAATCTATCAGCATGTTACCACAGCAGATGCTACGAAATGTAGCGCTCAAATTACGCAATCTATCAGCAAGATACACCAGCAAATGCTACGAAATGTAGCACTCAAATTTCACAATCAATCAGCAAGATAAACCAGCAGATGGCACGGAATGTAGCACTCAAATTACGCAATCTATCAGCAAGATACACCAGCAGATGCTACGAAATGTAGTACTCAAATTACACAATCTATCAGCTGGATACACCAGCAGATAGCACGGAATGTAGCACTCAAATTACACAATCTATCAGAAAGATACACCAGCAGATGGCACGGAATGTAGCACTCAAATTACACAATCTATAAGCAAGATACACCAGCAGATGGCACAATATCTAGCACTCAAATTACACAATCTATCAGCAAGATACACCAGCAGAAGGCACGGAATGTAGCACCCAAATTACACAATCTATCAGCAAGATACCACAGAATATGCTACGAAATGTAGCACTCAAATTACGCAATCTATCAGCAAGATACCACAGCAGATGCTACGAAATGTAGCACTCAAATTACACAATCTATCAGCAAGATACACCAGCAGATGGCACAGAATGTAGCACCCAAAATACACAATCTATCAGCAAGATAAACCAGCAGATGGCACGGAATGTAGCACTCAAATTACGCAATATATCAGCAAGATACACCAGCAGATGCTACGAAATGTAGCACTCAAATTACGCAATCTATCAGCAAGATAAACCAGCAGATGGCACGGAATGTAGCACTCAAATTACGCAATCTATCAGCAAGATACACCAGCAGATGCTACGAAATGTAGCACTCAAATTACACAATCTATCAGCTGGATACACCAGCAGATAGCACGGAATGTAGCACTCAAATTACACAATCTATCAGCAAGATACCACAGCAGATGCTACGAAATGTAGCACTCAAATTACGCAATCTATCAGCAAGATACACCAGCAGATGGCGCGGAATGGAGCACCCAAATTACGCAATCTATTAGCAAAATAAACAGGCAGATGGCGCTGACTGGAGCACCCAAATTACGCAATCTATCAGCAAGATACACCAACAGATGGCACGGAAGGTAGCACTGAAATTACACAATCTATCAACAAGATAACACAGCAGATGCTACGAAATGTAGCACACAAATTACACAATCTGTCAGCAAGATACACCAGCAGAAAGCACGAAATGTAGCACTCAAATTACACAATCTATGAGCAAGATACTACAGCAGATGCTACGAAATGTAGCACTCAAATTATACAACCTATCAGCAAGATACCACAGCAGATGCTACGAAATGTAGCAATCAAATTATACAATCTATCAGCAAGATACCATAACAGGTGGTACGAAATGTAGCACTCAAATTACACAATCTATCAGCAAGATACTACAGCAGATGCTACGAAATGTAGCACTCAAATTACGCAAACTAACAGCAAGATACCACAGCAGATGCTACGAAATGTAGCACCCAAATTATACAACCTATCAGCAAGATACCACAGCGGATTCTACGAAATGTAGCACTCAAATTATACAATCTATCAGCATGATACCACAGCAGATGCGACGAAATGTAGAACCCAAATTACACAATGTATCAGCAAGATACCACAGCAGATGCTACGAAATGTAGCACTCAAATTACACAATCTATCAGCAAGATACACCAACAGATGGCACGGAAGGTAGCACTGAAATTACACAATCTATCAACAAGATAACACAGCAGATGCTAGGAAATGTAGCACACAAATTACACAATCTGTCAGCAAGATACACCAGCAGAAAGCACGAAATGTAGCACTCAAATTACACAATCTATCAGCAAGATACCACAGCAGATGCTACGAAATGTAGCATTAAAATTACGCAAACTATCAGCAAGATACCACAGCAGATGCTACGAAATGTAGCACCCAAATTATACAACCTATCAGCAAGATACCACAGCGGATTCTACGAAATGTAGCACTCAAATTATACAATCTATCAGCATGATACCACAGCAGATGCGACGAAATGTAGAACCCAAATTACACAATGTATCAGCAATATACCACAGCAGATGCTACGAAATGTAGCACTCAAATTACACAATCTATCAGCAAGATACACCAACAGATGGCACGGAAGGTAGCACTGAAATTACACAATCTATCAACAAGATAACACAGCAGATGCTACGAAATGTAGCACACAAATTACACAATCTGTCAGCAAGATACACCAGCAGAAAGCACGGAATGTAGCACACAAAATTACACAATCTATCAGCAAGATACACCAGCAGATGGCACGGAATGTAGCACCCAAATTACACAATCAATCAGCAAGATACCACAGCAGATGCTACGAAATGTAGCACGCAAATTACGAAATCTATCAGCAAAATACACCAGCAGATGCTACGAAATGTAGCATTCAAATTACGCAATCTATCAGCATGATACCACAGCAGATGCTACGAAATGTAGCACTCAAATTACACAATCTATCAGCAAGATACACAAGCAGATGGCACAGAATGTAGCACCCAAAATACACAATCTATCAGAAAGATACACCAGCAGATGGCACGGAATGTAGCACTCAAATTACACAATCCATCAGCAAGATACCCCAGGTGATGGCACGGAATGTAGCACTCAAATTACGCAATCTATCAGCACGATACCACAGCAGCTGCTACGGAATGTAGCACTCAAATTACACAATCTATCAGCAATATACCACAGCAGATGCTACGAAATGTAGCACACAAATTACACAATCTGTCAGCAAGATACACCAGCAGAAAGCACGGAATGTAGCACCCAAAATACACAATCTATCAGCAAGATACCACAGCAGATGCTACGAAATGTAGCACGCAAATTACGAAATCTATCAGCAAAACACCAGCAGATGCTACAAAATGTAGCATTCAAATTACGCAATCTATCAGCATGTTACCACAGCAGATGCTACGAAATGTAGCGCTCAAATTACGCAATCTATCAGCAAGATACACCAGCAAATGCTACGAAATGTAGCACTCAAATTACACAATCTATCAGCAAGATACACCTGCAGATGGCACGGAATGTAGCACCCAAATTACACAATCTATCAGCAAGATACACCAGCAGATGGCACGGAATGTAGCACTCAAATTACGCAATCTATCAGCACGATACCACAGCAGATGCTACGGAATGTAGCACTCAAATTACACAATCTATCAGCAAGATACCACAGCAGATGCTACGAAATGTAGCACCCAAATTACGCAATCTATCAGCAAGATACACCAGCATATGGCACGGAATGTAGCACTCAAATTACGCAATCTATCAGCAAGATACACCAGCAGATGGCACGGAATGTAGCAACCAAAACACAATCTATCAGCAAGATACCCCAGCAGATGGCACGGAATGTAGCACTCAAACTACGCAATCAATTAGCAAGATACACCAGCAGATGGTACGGAATGTAGAACGAAAATTACGCAACCAATTAGCAAAATACACAGGCAGATGGCGCGGAATGGAGCACCCAAAATACGCAATCAATTTGCAAGATACACCAGCAGATGGCGCGGAATGGAGCACCAAAATTACGATACCTATTAGCACAATACACAGGCAGATGCTACGAAATGTAGCATTCAAATTACGCAATCTATCAGCAAGATACCACAGCAGATGCAACGAAATGTAGCACTCAAATTACACAATCTATCAGCAAGATACACCAGCAGATGGCACAGAATGTAGCACCCAAAATACACAATCTTTCAGAAAGATACACCAGCAGATGGCACGGAATGTAGCACTCAAATTACACAATCTATAAGCAAGATACACCAGCAGATGGCACAGAATCTAGCACTCAAATTACACAATCTATCAGCAAGATACACCAGCAGAAGGCACGGAATGTAGCACCCAAATTACACAATCTATCAGCAAGATACCACAGCAGATGCTACGAAATGTAGCACGCAAATTACGCAACCTATCAGCAAAATACACCAGCAGATGGCACGGAATGTAGCACCCAAATTACACAATCTATCAGCAAGATACCACAGAATATGCTACGAAATGTAGCACTCAAATTACGCAATCTATCAGCAAGACAACCACAGCAGATGCTACGAAATGTAGCACTCAAATTACACAATCTATCAGCAAGATACACCAGCAGATGGCACAGAATGTAGCACCCAAAATACACAATATATCAGAGAGATAAACCAGCAGATGGCACGGAATGTAGCACTCAAATTACGCAATCTATCAGCAAGATACACCAGCAGATGCTACGAAATGTAGCACTCAAATTTCACAATCAATCAGCAAGATAAACCAGCAGATGGCACGGAATGTAGCACTCAAATTACGCAATCTATCAGCAAGATACACCAGCAGATGCTACGAAATGTAGTACTCAAATTACACAATCTATCAGCTGGATACACCAGCAGATAGCACGGAATGTAGCACTCAAATTACACAATCTATCAGCAAGATACCACAGCAGCTGCTACGAAATGTAGCACTCAAATTACGCAATCTATCAGCAAGATACACCAGCAGATGGCGCGGAATGGAGCACCCAAATTACGCAATCTATTAGCAAAATAAACAGGCAGATGGCGCTGACTGGAGCACCCAAATTACGCAATCTATCAGCAAGATACACAGGCAGATGCCTCGGAATGGAGCTGCTAAATTTCGCAATTTATCACCAAGATACACAGGTAGATGGAGTGGAATGGAGCTGCCAAATTATGCTATTTATCAGCAAGATACACAGGCAGATGCCTCTGAATGGAGCTGCCAAATTACGCAATCTATCATCAAGATACACCAGCAGATGGCACGGAATGTAGCACCCAAATTACGCAATCTATCAGCAAGATACCCCAGCATATGCTACAAAATGTAGCACTCAAATTACACAATCTATCACAAGATACCACAGCAGGTGGTACGAAATGTAGCAACCAAAACAATCTATCAGCAAGATACCCCAGCAGATGACACGGAATGTAGCACCCAAACTACGCAATCAATTAGCAAGATACACCAGCAGATGGTACGGAATGTAGAACGAAATTTACGCAACCAATTAGCAAAATACACAGGCAGATGGCGCGGAATGGAGCACCCAAAATACGCAATCAATTTGCAAGATACACCAGCAGATGGCGCGGAATGGAGCACCAAAATTACGATACCTATTAGCACAATACACAGACAGATGCTACGAAATGTAGCATTCAAATTACGCAATCTATCAGCAAGATACCACAGCAGATGCCACGAAATGTAGCACTCAAATTACACAATCTATCAGCAAGATACACCAGCAGATGGCACAGAATGTAGCACCCAAAATACACAATCTATCAGAAAGATACACCAGCAGATGGCACGGAATGTAGCACTCAAATTACACAATCTATAAGCAAGATACACCAGCAGATGGCACAGAATCTAGCACTCAAATTACACAATCTATCAGCAAGATACACCAGCAGAAGGCACGGAATGTAGCACCCAAATTACACAATCTATCAGCAAGATACCACAGAATATGCTACGAAATGTAGCACTCAAATTACGCAATCTATCAGCAAGATACCACAGCAGATGCTACGAAATGTAGCACTCAAATTACACAATCTATCAGCAAGATACACCAGCAGATGGCAGAGAATGTAGCACCCAAAATACACAATACATCAGAAAGATAAACCAGCAGATGGCACGGAATGTAGCACTCAAATAACGCAATCTATCAGCAAGATACACCAGCAGATGCTACGAAATGTAGCACTCAAATTACACAATCTATCAGCAAGATAAACCAGCAGATGGCACGGAATGTAGCACTCAAATTACGCAATCTATCAGCAAGATACACCAGCAGATGCTACGAAATGTAGCACTCAAATTACGCAACCTATCAGCTGGATACACCAGCAGATAGCACGGAATGTAGCACTCAAATTACACAATCTATCAGCAAGATACCACAGCAGATGCTACGAAATGTAGCACTCAAATTACGCAATCTATCAGCAAGATACACCAGCAGATGGCGCGGAATGGAGCACCCAAATTACGCAATCTATTAGCAAAATAAACAGGCAGATGGCGCTGACTGGAGCACCCAAATTACGCAATCTATCAGCAAGATACACCAACAGATGGCACGGAAGGTAGCACTGAAATTACACAATCTATCAACAAGATAACACAGCAGATGCTACGAAATGTAGCACACAAATTACACAATCTGTCAGCAAGATACACCAGCAGAAAGCACGAAATGTAGCACTCAAATTACACAATCTATCAGCAAAATACCACAGCAGATGCTACGAAATGTAGCACTCAAATTACACAATCTATCAGCAAGATACACCAACAGATGGCACGGAAGGTAGCACTGAAATTACACAATCTATCAGCAAGATACACCAGCAGAAAGCACGAAATGTAGCACTCAAATTACACAATCTATCAGCAAGATACTACAGCAGATGCTACGAAATGTAGCATTAAAATTACGCAAACTATCAGCAAGATACCACAGCAGATGCTACGAAATGTAGCACCCAAATTATACAACCTATCAGCAAGATACCACAGCGGATTCTACGAAATGTAGCACTCAAATTATACAATCTATCAGCATGATACCACAGCAGATGCGACGAAATGTAGAACCCAAATTACACAATGTATCAGCAAGATATCACAGCAGATGCTACGAAATGTAGCACTCAAATTACACAATCTATCAGCAAGATACACCAACAGATGGCACGGAAGGTAGCACTGAAATTACACAATCTATCAACAAGATACCACAGCAGATGCTACGAAATGTAGCACGCAAATTACGAAATCTATCAGCAAAATACACCAGCAGATGCTACGAGATGTAGCATTCAACTTACGCAATCTATCAGCAAGATACACAAGCAGATGGCACAGAATGTAGCACCCAAAATACACAATCTATCAGAAAGATACACCAGCAGATGGCACGGAATGTAGCACTCAAATTACACAATCCATCAGCAAGATACCCCAGGTGATGGCACGGAATGTAGCACTCAAATTACGCAATCTATCAGCACGATACCACAGCAGCTGCTACGGAATGTAGCACTCAAGTTACACAATCTATCAGCAATATACCACAGCAGATGCTACGAAATGTAGCACACAAATTACACAATCTATCAGCAAGATACACCAGCAGATGGCACAGAATGTAGCACCCAAAATACACAATATATCAGAGAGATAAACCAGCAGATGGCACGGAATGTAGCACTCAAATTACGCAATCTATCAGCAAGATACACCAGCAGATGCTACGAAATGTAGCACTCAAATTTCACAATCAATCAGCAAGATAAACCAGCAGATGGCACGGAATGTAGCACTCAAATTACGCAATCTATCAGCAAGATACACCAGCAGATGCTACGAAATGTAGTACTCAAATTACACAATCTATCAGCTGGATACACCAGCAGATAGCACGGAATGTAGCACTCAAATTACACAATCTATCAGCAAGATACCACAGCAGCTGCTACGAAATGTAGCACTCAAATTACGCAATCTATCAGCAAGATACACCAGCAGATGGCGCGGAATGGAGCACCCAAATTACGCAATCTATTAGCAAAATAAACAGGCAGATGGCGCTGACTGGAGCACCCAAATTACGCAATCTATCAGCAAGATACACAGGCAGATGCCTCGGAATGGAGCTGCTAAATTTCGCAATTTATCACCAAGATACACAGGTAGATGGAGTGGAATGGAGCTGCCAAATTATGCTATTTATCAGCAAGATACACAGGCAGATGCCTCTGAATGGAGCTGCCAAATTACGCAATCTATCATCAAGATACACCAGCAGATGGCACGGAATGTAGCACCCAAATTACGCAATCTATCAGCAAGATACCCCAGCATATGCTACAAAATGTAGCACTCAAATTACACAATCTATCACAAGATACCACAGCAGGTGGTACGAAATGTAGCAACCAAAACAATCTATCAGCAAGATACCCCAGCAGATGACACGGAATGTAGCACCCAAACTACGCAATCAATTAGCAAGATACACCAGCAGATGGTACGGAATGTAGAACGAAATTTACGCAACCAATTAGCAAAATACACAGGCAGATGGCGCGGAATGGAGCACCCAAAATACGCAATCAATTTGCAAGATACACCAGCAGATGGCGCGGAATGGAGCACCAAAATTACGATACCTATTAGCACAATACACAGACAGATGCTACGAAATGTAGCATTCAAATTACGCAATCTATCAGCAAGATACCACAGCAGATGCCACGAAATGTAGCACTCAAATTACACAATCTATCAGCAAGATACACCAGCAGATGGCACAGAATGTAGCACCCAAAATACACAATCTATCAGAAAGATACACCAGCAGATGGCACGGAATGTAGCACTCAAATTACACAATCTATAAGCAAGATACACCAGCAGATGGCACAGAATCTAGCACTCAAATTACACAATCTATCAGCAAGATACACCAGCAGAAGGCACGGAATGTAGCACCCAAATTACACAATCTATCAGCAAGATACCACAGAATATGCTACGAAATGTAGCACTCAAATTACGCAATCTATCAGCAAGATACCACAGCAGATGCTACGAAATGTAGCAATCAAATTACACAATCTATCAGCAAGATACACCAGCAGATGGCAGAGAATGTAGCACCCAAAATACACAATACATCAGAAAGATAAACCAGCAGATGGCACGGAATGTAGCACTCAAATAACGCAATCTATCAGCAAGATACACCAGCAGATGCTACGAAATGTAGCACTCAAATTACACAATCTATCAGCAAGATAAACCAGCAGATGGCACGGAATGTAGCACTCAAATTACGCAATCTATCAGCAAGATACACCAGCAGATGCTACGAAATGTAGCACTCAAATTACGCAACCTATCAGCTGGATACACCAGCAGATAGCACGGAATGTAGCACTCAAATTACACAATCTATCAGCAAGATACCACAGCAGATGCTACGAAATGTAGCACTCAAATTACGCAATCTATCAGCAAGATACACCAGCAGATGGCGCGGAATGGAGCACCCAAATTACGCAATCTATTAGCAAAATAAACAGGCAGATGGCGCTGACTGGAGCACCCAAATTACGCAATCTATCAGCAAGATACACCAACAGATGGCACGGAAGGTAGCACTGAAATTACACAATCTATCAACAAGATAACACAGCAGATGCTACGAAATGTAGCACACAAATTACACAATCTGTCAGCAAGATACACCAGCAGAAAGCACGAAATGTAGCACTCAAATTACACAATCTATCAGCAAAATACCACAGCAGATGCTACGAAATGTAGCACTCAAATTACACAATCTATCAGCAAGATACACCAACAGATGGCACGGAAGGTAGCACTGAAATTACACAATCTATCAGCAAGATACACCAGCAGAAAGCACGAAATGTAGCACTCAAATTACACAATCTATCAGCAAGATACTACAGCAGATGCTACGAAATGTAGCATTAAAATTACGCAAACTATCAGCAAGATACCACAGCAGATGCTACGAAATGTAGCACCCAAATTATACAACCTATCAGCAAGATACCACAGCGGATTCTACGAAATGTAGCACTCAAATTATACAATCTATCAGCATGATACCACAGCAGATGCGACGAAATGTAGAACCCAAATTACACAATGTATCAGCAAGATATCACAGCAGATGCTACGAAATGTAGCACTCAAATTACACAATCTATCAGCAAGATACACCAACAGATGGCACGGAAGGTAGCACTGAAATTACACAATCTATCAACAAGATACCACAGCAGATGCTACGAAATGTAGCACGCAAATTACGAAATCTATCAGCAAAATACACCAGCAGATGCTACGAGATGTAGCATTCAACTTACGCAATCTATCAGCAAGATACACAAGCAGATGGCACAGAATGTAGCACCCAAAATACACAATCTATCAGAAAGATACACCAGCAGATGGCACGGAATGTAGCACTCAAATTACACAATCCATCAGCAAGATACCCCAGGTGATGGCACGGAATGTAGCACTCAAATTACGCAATCTATCAGCACGATACCACAGCAGCTGCTACGGAATGTAGCACTCAAGTTACACAATCTATCAGCAATATACCACAGCAGATGCTACGAAATGTAGCACACAAATTACACAATCTGTCAGCAAGATACACCAGCAGAAAGCACGGAATGTAGCACACAAATTACACAATCTATCAGCAAGATACACCAGCAGATGGCACGGAATGTAGCACCCAAATTACACAATCTATCAGCAAGATACCACAGCAGATGCTACGAAATGTAGCACGCAAATTACGAAATCTATCAGCAAAATACACCAGCAGATGCTACGAAATGTAGCATTCAAATTACGCAATCTATCAGCATGATACCACAGCAGATGCTACGAAATGTAGCACTCAAATTACACAATCTATCAGCAAGATACACAAGCAGATGGCACAGAATGTAGCACCCAAAATACACAATCTATCAGAAAGATACACCAGCAGATGGCACGGAATGTAGCACTCAAATTACACAATCCATCAGCAAGATACCCCAGGTGATGGCACGGAATGTAGCACTCAAATTACGCAATCTATCAGCACGATACCACAGCAGCTGCTACGGAATGTAGCACTCAAGTTACACAATCTATCAGCAATATACCACAGCAGATGCTACGAAATGTAGCACACAAATTACACAATCTGTCAGCAAGATACACCAGCAGAAAGCACGGAATGTAGCACACAAATTACACAATCTATCAGCAAGATACACCAGCAGATGGCACGGAATGTAGCACCCAAATTACACAATCTATCAGCAAGATACCACAGCAGATGCTACGAAATGTAGCACGCAAATTACGAAATCTATCAGCAAAACACCAGCAGATGCTACGAAATGTAGCACTCAAATTACGCAATCTATCAGCAAGATACACCAGCAAATGCTACGAAATGTAGCACTCAAATTACACAATCTATCAGCAAGATACACCAGCAGATGGCACGGAATGTAGCACTCAAATTACGCAATCTATCAGCACGATACCACAGCAGATGCTACGGAATGTAGCACTCAAATTACACAATCTATCAGCAAGATACACCAGCAGATGGCACAGAATGTAGCACCCAAAATACACAATCTATCAGAAAGATACACCAGCAGATGGCACGGAATGTAGCACTCAAATTACACAATCTATAAGCAAGATACACCAGCAGATGGCACAGAATCTAGCACTCAAATTACACAATCTATCAGCAAGATACACCAGCAGAAGGCACGGAATGTAGCACACAAATTACACAATCTATCAGCAAGATACCACAGCAGATGCTACGAAATGTAGCACGCAAATTACGCAACCTATCAGCAAAATACACCAGCAGATGGCACGGAATGTAGCACCCAAATTACACAATCTATCAGCAAGATACCACAGAATATGCTACGAAATGTAGCACTCAAATTACGCAATCTATCAGCAAGATACCACAGCAGTTGCTACGAAATGTAGCACTCAAATTACACAATCTATCAGCAAGATACACCAGCAAATGGCACAGAATGTAGCACCCAAAATACACAATATATCAGAGAGATAAACCAGCAGATGGCACGGAATGTAGCACTCAAATTACGCAATCTATCAGCAAGATACACCAGCAGATGCTACGAAATGTAGCACTCAAATTACGCAATCTATCAGCAAGATACCACAGCAGATGCTACGAAATGTAGCATTCAAATTACGCAATCTATCAGCAAGATACACCAGCAGATGGCGCGGAATGGAGCACCCAAATTACGCAATCTATTAGCAAAATAAACAGGCAGATGGCGCTGACTGGAGCACCCAAATTACGCAATCTATCAGCAAGATACACAGGCAGATGCCTCGGAATGGAGCTGCTAAATTACGCAATTTATCACCAAGATACACAGGTAGATGGAGTGGAATGGAGCTGCCAAATTATGCTATTTATCAGCAAGATACACAGGCAGATGCCTCTGAATGGAGCTGCCAAATTACGCAATCTATCATCAAGATACCCCAGCAGATGGCACGGAATGTAGCACTCAAATTACACAATCTATCAGCAAGATACCACAGCAGGTGGTACGAAATGTAGCAACCAAAACAATCTATCAGCAAGATACCCCAGCAGATGACACGGAATGTAGCACCCAAACTACGCAATCAATTAGCAAGATACACCAGCAGTAGTATTAGTCCCGGATGAGCCAATTGATTTAACGATAATCCTGCCGCTAGGGGCGCTGGTGTCGCTAGTGTCGGTGCGTGCGACGGCGGCGGCGGTAAGTTTGAAAAGCGCCCTGAGCGTTAGGATTATCGTTAAATCGGTTGGCTCATCCGGGACGAGTTGAAAGAATTGAGGAAGTGACGTGGAGTGTTTTTGATTGGTTCGTTAATTTGGGGTGGGAGATGGAGGAAGGGAGATGGAGGAGTATGGAGGTCGCGTGATGGAGAGGAGCTGGGTGGCGAGGTGTTGTCTGTGCGGAGGTCGGTACTGAAAGAGGGGTAAAGATGGGGAGCGAGGGATAAAAAGTGTAACAGAAAGTGACGTGTGAAGTTGTGATTGGTGGGAGTAAGAAGTGATTTTATTGGTGGAAAGGAGCAAATGAGAGTTGTTGATTGGTAGGAATAAGAGGGATTATGATTGGTGGAAAAGAAAAAGTTGTGGGAGTGGGGTATGTTGGAGGTGATGGGAAAGGTGAGTTTTGCTAGCAGCAAGATTTGCAAAAGCCTGTCTTGAACTGATCAGCAATTTTTGAACGTCGGATGGTAGTTTTCTTGAGTGGATAGAGAGATGGGGGCGATATGAGATGCGGTGGCGAAAATGGGGACTAGACAAGGTTGTTGAGACAAGAGGTTTAAGGACGAGGAAATTTGGAGGTTAGTGGTGAACACGGCGGTCGCAAGAGGTGGGGGTAAGGAGATGCAGTGGTGAGAATGGGAACTAAAAGAAGATGGGGGTAGCAAGAGTTTTAGAAGAGTAGATTTTGAGGTTAAAATAGTGGGAACTAAAAATGGCGGAGGGTCTACGACAAGGAGATGCGGTGAGAACTAAACAAGATGGCGGTCGCAAGAGGAGGGTAAGGAGATTTGAGGTTACAGTACGAAAACACGAAAGGATATATTGCTACGCCAAGCAGGTCCGAAAAATAATTATGCGTGTGGTACTTACCTGTTACCGGTGTGGATGCGTCACCAAAAGCGCGGCACGCGAGGCGGAAAAATAAAAGCAAACTGTTTTTGAAAATGCTTAACCAGCTTTAAGATCAACCAACATCACTACGCACTGATATACCTAGGTTTTTAAAGCGGTACAGACACCCTTTGCAGAGGCGTAATTTAACTATACCAAAAACCTGGTACTGGACCATCGTGATGGTCGCTAGCGTACGTAGGAGCAGGGTTCTCAAGCCGGTCGAAAGCGGTCAAAAACGTGTACGACGTAGGTGTTGGCAGTAGCTGCTGCCGAGGCAACCGTCGAGGTGCGAATGAACGAGATCTGTTCTTGCAGGCAATCTGGTTGAGAGATGAGAGGCGCGGTGGTAAAAATGTGAACTAAATAAGATGGCGGAGGCACGAAGTTGAGGTTAAGGAGCGGCGAGGTGTTGACTGTGCGGCGGTTGGGGTCTGAAAGAGGGGGAAAGATGGCGAACGAGGGATAAAAAGTATAACAGAAAGTGACGTGTGAAGTTGTCATTGGTGGGAATAAGAAGTGATGTTATTGGTGGAAAGGAACAAATGAAAGTTGCTGATCGGCGAGAATAAGAGAGATTATGATTGGTGGAAAGAAAAAAAGGTGTGGGAGTGGGGTATGTTGGAGGTGATGGAAAAGGCAAGTTTTGCTACCAACAACATTTGCAAAAGCCTATCCAGAACTCATCAGCAATTTTAAATAACTAGTGTTTCGGGGGTTTTCTCTGGTTGGTAGACGAATGCAAGCTGTTTCTACCATACTTATATTATTGGTCTTTTTCCTTTTTTTTTTTTAAAATGACTAGTTTTTTTTTTTTTTTTTTTTTTTTTTTTTGGGAGTTTTCTGCGGATGGTAAACAAATGCAAGCTCTTTCTGCTTTTTCATAGGTTTTCCCTGGTTGGTAGGCGTTTTCTGTACTGGTTGACGAAGGCGTTTCTAATTTTGGAGGTTTTCTCAGGTTTTTAGCGGTTGTCCCTGCCCGGTAGGCAAATGATGAAGTTTTACCTTGTCGGCGCACGGATACTAGGCACGTACTGGCGCGCACACACACACACACACAGAGAGACAGACAGACACACAGACAGGCACACACACACGGACATGTTTCCAAAAATGCTTTTTTTTTTTTTTTTTTTTTTTGATTCAGGAGGTCTCAAAACGTGTATTTCCGGTGAAATCTCGGTATCGAATTTTTGGGCGGAATGCAATACTTCCCCTACTTACTATACGTAGTAGAGAAAGTAAAAAAGTATTGAAAAATTTAAGGAAATAACAAGCAATATCTCAAAAGTGTACTATCTTGTTTTCAAGGGTTTTCCAGATCGGTAAGCGTTAGAATACTCTTAGAGCTTTTTTCAGGTTTTTTAGCGGTTGTCCCTGGCCGGTAGGCAATTGATAAAGTTTTTCTATAACGTCGTCGTTTTGGCTTGTGGCGCACGGTTCCTAGGCACGTACTCGCGCGCGCGCACACACACACACACACACACACACACACACACACACTAAAATAGTAGCGTATAAAAAAAACTGATTTGTTACACTCACATAACTTTCTCTACTCTTGTACAATCTAATTGGTAGCTTTTAAGCGATAGTCAAATATTTTAACGCTGGTTGCTATGTGGCGAATTCCATTCTGTTTGCATGTTCAGGACATAAAAAAAATGAATAAACGAATTTGAGAAAAAGTATAAGTATTGGAAAATTTAAGGAAATAACAAGCAATATCTCGAAAACGGTTCACTCAACAAAAGAAACGTATATGACATAAGTTGTGTATTTTAACGCGATCTACATTTTTTGTGTAGTAAAATTTTGTCTATCTCTTATGGTTTACCAGTTATGCAAAAAAGTCGTTCACAATGAAGAATATTTTTGGAGACATTCCCAGAAAATTCGAGATATACATTTTATTTGACATGACAATATCTTAAACATATGATGTTTTAATCAAAATCGTTAGAGCCGTTTTTGAGAAAATTAAAATTTTCGAAAAATGTTCCATGTAAAGGGTAGTCTGGGGTGGGGGGATTTTCTTGAAAACCTTCGTGTCGCATCTCTGGAAGATACTGAACCTAAATACCAAGTTTGGTGTTTATCCGACTGTTCGTTTTTGAGTTATGCTGTTCACAGACACACAGACACACAGACAGACACACACACGGACATGTTTCCAAAAATGCTTTTTTTTTTTTGATTCAGAGATTCTCAAAACATGTATTTCCAGTGAAATCTCGGTAACGAATTTTTGGGTGGAATGCAATACTTCCCCTACTTACTATACGTAGTAGAGAAAGTAAAAATGAATAACGCATTTGAGAAAAAGTATAAGTATTGGAAAATTTAAGGAAATAACAAGCAATATCTCGAAAATGGTTCACTCAACTAAAAAAAAATGTATATGACATAAATTGTGTATTTTAACGCGATCTACATTTTTTGTGTAGTAAAATTTTGGCTATCTCTTATGGTTTACCAGTTATGCATACTGAACCTAAATACCAAGTTTGGTGTTTATCCGACTGTTCGTTTTTGAGTTATGCTGTTCACAGACACACAGACGCACAGACAGACAGACACACAGACACAGACACACAGACAGACACACACACGGACATGTTTCCAAAAATGCTTTTTTTTTCTGGATTCAGTGATTCTCAAAACATGTATTTCCAGTGAAATCTCGGTATCGAATTTTTGGGTGGAATGCAATACTTCCCCTACTTACTATACGTAGTAGAGAAAGTAAAAATGAATAACGCATTTGAGAAAAAGTATAAGTATTGGAAAATTTAAAGGAAATAACAAGCAATATCTCGAAAAACGGTTCACTCAACAAAATAAATGTATATGGCATAAGTTGTGTATTTTAACGCGATCTACATTTTTTGTGTAGCAAACTTTTGTCTATCTCTTACGGTTTATCAGTTATGAAAAAGTCGTTCACAATGAAGAATTCTTTTGGAGACATTCCCAGAAAATTCGAGATATACATTTCATTTCTCTCGACATTATCTTAAATATATGATATTTTCATCAAAATCGTTAGAGCCATTTTTTAATACAAAGAGAACGGGATTTCACAAGTGAAACAGTACTGTGATAACGATACCACTGAAACAAAAAAAAAATCTGATGTGTAACACTCACATGACTTTCTCAACTCTTGTACAAAGTATTTTTACAAACGCTTATTCCCCATCTAGTTCATGTTAATCGAGATAAACATTTGCAAAATCTATTTTATTGCTAATTTTCTTGTATAAAAAAAAATCTGATGTGTAACACTCACATGACGTCCTCTACTCTTGTACAAAGTATTTTTACAAACGCTTATGCTCCATCTAGTTCATGTTAATGGAGATAAACATTTGCAAACTCTATTTTATTGCTAATTTTCTTGTAGATGTAGGGGAAAATATATTTACAAGGGGAATATAGAAAAACAGTAGCCTTTAAGCACATACATATCTCTTAATAGCTGGTTGCTATGTGCAACACCATTCTTTTTGCCACAGATTAATACTGTTTGCATATCAAAGACAAAAAAAAAATGAATAACGAAGTCCCATTTGAGAAAATAAATATTGGAAAATTAACAAACAATATCTCGAAAACGGTTCACTCAACAACAAAAATGTATATTACATAAGATGTGTATTTTAACGCGATCTACATTTTTTGTGTAGTAAAATTTTGTCTATCTCTTACGGTTTTTCAGTTATGAAAAAGACGTTCACAATGAAGAATACTTTTGGAGACATTCCCAGAAAATTCGAGATATACATTTCATTTCTCACGACATTATATTAAACATACGATATTTTTCATCAAAATCGTTAGAGCCATTTTTTTTAATACAAAGAGAACGGGATTTCACAAGTGAAACAGTACTGTGATAACGATACCAACAAAACTAATTATTATTCACCCACTGAAACACATAAAAAAAATCTGATGTGTAACACTCACATGACTTTTCTCATCTCTTGTACAAAGTATTTTTACAAACGCTTATTCCCCATCTAGTTCATGTTAATCGAGATAAACATTTGCAAACTCTGTTTTATTGCTAATTTTGTTGTAGATGTAGGGAAAATATATTTACAAGGGGAATATAGAAAAACAGTAGCCTTTAAGCACATACATATCTGTTAATAGCTGGTTGCTATGTGCAGTACCATTCTTTTTGCCACAGATTAATACTCTTTGCATATCAAAGACAAAAAAAAAATGAATAACGAATTCCCATTTGAGAAAATAACTATTGGAAAATTTAAGTAAATAACAAGCAATATCTCGAAAACGGTTCACTCAACAATAAAGATGTATATGACATAAGTTGTGTATTTTAACGCGATCTACATACTTTCGTACTCACCTATAAGATATAGAGGGTAGAGGTCGTACGAACGTAGCACTTTGAGAATCTATATTCAACAGTTGGTGTTACTCCTTAGAAAGGAAGTATCTGCTGATTTTTATTTAATTCTTTACATTTTACATAACACGTATGCACTGGCACAACACAAAAGCACTACACACAATACTCAGTTTTAATATTTGCACTAATAACATCAGGAATAACTGAAGTCTGCAAACAGTCATTTCCCATGTGCAGCCTTACGTACAGAAAACGTGTGTGGCTGATCTATGTGTAAAAAGAGCCTGAGAGCGGATGTACGTCAGCGGTAAAATCTTTTAAATGCATTTTTATTGGCGATGGTAGAAATCGTGCAGTGGTGGATCGTGAAAATTCATATAAATGGATGTATCACCTCATAATAAGCCTCTATATACCAAGAATATTGAGTTTTTAAAAAGTCAGCAACTGTACCTGTGTTTCTATACGTGAACGTCAGATGGCAGCTTCGATACGTGTCCACGGAGACCTTAGTGCTAGGCAACTGTACCTCTGTTTCTATACGTGAACGGCAGATTGCAGCTTCGATACGTGTCCACGGAGACCTTAGTGCTAGGCAACTGTACCTCTGTTTCTATACGTGAACGGCAGATTGCAGCTTCGATACGTGTCCACGGAGACCTTAGTGCTAGGCAACTGCACCTCTGTTTCTATACGTGAACGGCAGATTGCAGCTTCGATACGTGTCCACGGAGACCTTAGCGCTAGGCAACTGCACCTCTGTTTCTATACGTGAACGGCAGATTGCAGCTTCGATACGTGTCCACGGAGACCTTAGTGCTAGGCAACTGTACCTCTGTTTCTATACGTGAACGGCAGATTGCAGCTTCGATACGTGTCCACGGAGACCTTAGTGCTAGGCAACTGTACCTCTGTTTCTATACGTGAACGGCAGATTGCAGCTTCGATACGTGTCCACGGAGACCTTAGTGCTAGGCAACTGCACCTCTGTTTCTATACGTGAACGGCAGATTGCAGCTTCGATACGTATCCACGGAGACCTTAGTGCTAGGCAACTGCACCTCTGTTTCTATACGTGAACGGCAGATTGCAGCTTCAATACGTGTCCACGGAGACCTTAGTGCTAGGCAACTGTACCTCTGTTTCTATACGTGAACGGGAGATTGCAGCTTCGATACGTGTCCACGGAGACCTTAGTGCTAGGCAACTGCACCTCTGTTTCTATACGTGAACGTCAGATTGCAGCTTCGATACGTGTCCACGGAGACCTTAGTGCTAGGCAACTGCACCTCTGTTTCTATACGTGAACGGCAGATTGCAGCTTCGATACGTATCCACGGGGACCTTAGTGCTAGGGAACTGCACCTCTGTTTGTATACGTGAACGGCAGATTGCAGCTTCAATACGTGTACACGGAGACCTTAGTGCTAGGCAGCTGTACCTCTGTTTCTATACGTGAACGGCAGATTGCAGCTTCGATACGTGTCCACGGAGATCTTAGTGCTAGGCAGCTATACCTGTTTCTATACGTCAACGGCAGATTGCAGCTTCGATACGTGTTCACGGAGACCTTAGTGCTAGGCAACTGTACCTGTGTTTCTATACGTGTCCACGGAGACCTTAGTGCTAGACAACTGTACCTCTGTTTCTATACGTGAACGGCAGATTGCAGCTTCAATACGTGTCCACGGAGACCTTAGTGCTAGTGCTAGGCAACTATACCTCTGTTTCTATACGTGAACGGCAGATTGCAGGTTCGATACGTGTCCACGGAGATCTTAGTGCTAGGCAACTATACCTGTTTCTATACGTGAACGGCAGATTGCAGCTTCGATACGTGTCCACGGAGACCTTAGTGCTAGGCAACTGTACCTGTGTTTCTATACGTGAACGTCAGATGGCAGCTTCGATACGTGTCCACGGAGACCTTAGTGTTAGGCAACTGTACCTCTGTTTCTATACGTGAACGGCAGATTGCAGCTTCGATACGTGTCCACGGAGACCTTTCGCTTCAGGTGACAAAATAACACTAGGCACTTGTGTGCCGTGGTGTAAGCCGCAATCACGGTATTGGTAGCGTGGATCTCCTTGGGGCTCTCCTCGGAGTTACCTCAACACCACGTACATGACCTGGTTCGTCACGGGTACGCAGGTCTGCACTACCACTTCCTCGGCGTTGAGCAGGCCCAGGAGGCGATCGTACCGGTACACCAGCTAGCACGTGGACATGTTATCGCGCTGTGGTGTTGCGTGTGCGAGGTATGGAAACTCAAGGACGCAAAACATGCACGACCGAGGGTTAAAAAGCAGAACAAGTAGTGACGTGGAGCGTTGTGATTGGTGTAAATAAGACGATCTCTGATAGGTGGACAAATTGAAATAACGTGATGTGATAGGCGAAAATAAAATCAAAGGTGATTGGATGAAAAATGACGAGAAGGAATTAGCGGTGAATTTGTGAACTAAGATGGCGAAGATTTTTTTTTTTTTTAAAAAAAAGGATAATATAAGTACGGCAACTGTAACGGTTTACGGCAAACGCGCGCCGCGCAATGCGTCACGCCCGGGCAATAAAACAAAAATCATATTGAGCAAGATGCCCGGCGTGACGCATTGCGCGGCGCGCGTTTGCCGTAAACCGTTACAGTTGCCGTACTTATATTATCCTTTTTTTTAAAAAAAAAAAATCTTCGCCATCTTAGTTCACAAATTCACCGCTAATTCCTTCTCGTCATTTTTCATCCAATCACCTTTGATTTTATTTTCGCCTATCACATCACGTTATTTCAATTTGTCCACCTATCAGAGATCGTCTTATTTACACCAATCACAACGCTCCACGTCACTACTTGTTCTGCTTTTTAACCCTCGGTCGTGCATGTTTTGCGTCCTTGAGTTTCCATACCTCGCACACGCAACACCACAGCGCGATAACATGTCCACGTGCTAGCTGGTGTACCGGTACGATCGCCTCCTGGGCCTGCTCAACGCCGAGGAAGTGGTAGTGCAGACCTGCGTACCCGTGACGAACCAGGTCATGTACGTGGTGTTGAGGTAACTCCGAGGAGAGCCCCAAGGAGATCCACGCTACCAATACCGTGATTGCGGCTTACACCACGGCACACAAGTGCCTAGTGTTATTTTGTCACCTGAAGCGAAAGGTCTCCGTGGACACGTATCGAAGCTGCAATCTGCCGTTCACGTATAGAAACAGAGGTACAGTTGCCTAACACTAAGGTCTCCGTGGACACGTATCGAAGCTGCCATCTGACGTTCACGTATAGAAACACAGGTACAGTTGCCTAGCACTAAGGTCTCCGTGGACACGTATCGAAGCTGCAATCTGCCGTTCACGTATAGAAACAGGTATAGTTGCCTAGCACTAAGATCTCCGTGGACACGTATCGAACCTGCAATCTGCCGTTCACGTATAGAAACAGAGGTATAGTTGCCTAGCACTAGCACTAAGGTCTCCGTGGACACGTATTGAAGCTGCAATCTGCCGTTCACGTATAGAAACAGAGGTACAGTTGTCTAGCACTAAGGTCTCCGTGGACACGTATAGAAACACAGGTACAGTTGCCTAGCACTAAGGTCTCCGTGAACACGTATCGAAGCTGCAATCTGCCGTTGACGTATAGAAACAGGTATAGCTGCCTAGCACTAAGATCTCCGTGGACACGTATCGAAGCTGCAATCTGCCGTTCACGTATAGAAACAGAGGTACAGCTGCCTAGCACTAAGGTCTCCGTGTACACGTATTGAAGCTGCAATCTGCCGTTCACGTATACAAACAGAGGTGCAGTTCCCTAGCACTAAGGTCCCCGTGGATACGTATCGAAGCTGCAATCTGCCGTTCACGTATAGAAACAGAGGTGCAGTTGCCTAGCACTAAGGTCTCCGTGGACACGTATCGAAGCTGCAATCTGACGTTCACGTATAGAAACAGAGGTGCAGTTGCCTAGCACTAAGGTCTCCGTGGACACGTATCGAAGCTGCAATCTCCCGTTCACGTATAGAAACAGAGGTACAGTTGCCTAGCACTAAGGTCTCCGTGGACACGTATTGAAGCTGCAATCTGCCGTTCACGTATAGAAACAGAGGTGCAGTTGCCTAGCACTAAGGTCTCCGTGGATACGTATCGAAGCTGCAATCTGCCGTTCACGTATAGAAACAGAGGTGCAGTTGCCTAGCACTAAGGTCTCCGTGGACACGTATCGAAGCTGCAATCTGCCGTTCACGTATAGAAACAGAGGTACAGTTGCCTAGCACTAAGGTCTCCGTGGACACGTATCGAAGCTGCAATCTGCCGTTCACGTATAGAAACAGAGGTACAGTTGCCTAGCACTAAGGTCTCCGTGGACACGTATCGAAGCTGCAATCTGCCGTTCACGTATAGAAACAGAGGTGCAGTTGCCTAGCGCTAAGGTCTCCGTGGACACGTATCGAAGCTGCAATCTGCCGTTCACGTATAGAAACAGAGGTGCAGTTGCCTAGCACTAAGGTCTCCGTGGACACGTATCGAAGCTGCAATCTGCCGTTCACGTATAGAAACAGAGGTACAGTTG
This sequence comes from Deroplatys truncata, assembly GCA_030765065.1. Lineage (NCBI taxonomy): Eukaryota > Metazoa > Arthropoda > Insecta > Mantodea > Mantidae > Deroplatys > Deroplatys truncata. The sequence continues at coordinate 667,070 of JAUKNL010000059.1, forward strand.
CCTAGCACTAAGGTCTCCGTGGACACGTATCGAAGCTGCAATCTGCCGTTCACGTATAGAAACAGAGGTACAGTTGCCTAGCACTAAGGTCTCCGTGGACACGTATCGAAGCTGCCATCTGACGTTCACGTATAGAAACACAGGTACAGTTGCTGACTTTTTAAAAACTCAATATTCTTGGTATATAGAGGCTTATTATGAGGTGATACATCCATTTATATGAATTTTCACGATCCACCACTGCACGATTTCTACCATCGCCAATAAAAATGCATTTAAAAGATTTTACCGCTGACGTACATCCGCTCTCAGGCTCTTTTTACACATAGATCAGCCACACACGTTTTCTGTACGTAAGGCTGCACATGGGAAATGACTGTTTGCAGACTTCAGTTATTCCTGATGTTATTAGTGCAAATATTAAAACTGAGTATTGTGTGTAGTGCTTTTGTGTTGTGCCAGTGCATACGTGTTATGTAAAATGTAAAGAATTAAATAAAAATCAGCAGATACTTCCTTTCTAAGGAGTAACACCAACTGTTGAATATAGATTCTCAAAGTGCTACGTTCGTACGACCTCTACCCTCTATATCTTATAGGTGAGTACGAAAGTATGTAGATCGCGTTAAAATACACAACTTATGTCATATACATCTTTATTGTTGAGTGAACCGTTTTCGAGATATTGCTTGTTATTTACTTAAATTTTCCAATAGTTATTTTCTCAAATGGGAATTCGTTATTCATTTTTTTTTTGTCTTTGATATGCAAAGAGTATTAATCTGTGGCAAAAAGAATGGTACTGCACATAGCAACCAGCTATTAACAGATATGTATGTGCTTAAAGGCTACTGTTTTTCTATATTCCCCTTGTAAATATATTTTCCCTACATCTACAACAAAATTAGCAATAAGACAGAGTTTGCAAATGTTTATCTCGATTAACATGAACTAGATGGGGAATAAGCGTTTGTAAAAATACTTTGTACAAGAGATGAGAAAAGTCATGTGAGTGTTACACATCAGATTTTTTTTATGTGTTTCAGTGGGTGAATAATAATTAGTTTTGTTGGTATCGTTATCACAGTACTGTTTCACTTGTGAAATCCCGTTCTCTTTGTATTAAAAAAAATGGCTCTAACGATTTTGATGAAAAATATCGTATGTTTAATATAATGTCGTGAGAAATGAAATGTATATCTCGAATTTTCTGGGAATGTCTCCAAAAGTATTCTTCATTGTGAACGTCTTTTTCATAACTGAAAAACCGTAAGAGATAGACAAAATTTTACTACACAAAAAATGTAGATCGCGTTAAAATACACATCTTATGTAATATACATTTTTGTTGTTGAGTGAACCGTTTTCGAGATATTGTTTGTTAATTTTCCAATATTTATTTTCTCAAATGGGACTTCGTTATTCATTTTTTTTTTGTCTTTGATATGCAAACAGTATTAATCTGTGGCAAAAAGAATGGTGTTGCACATAGCAACCAGCTATTAAGAGATATGTATGTGCTTAAAGGCTACTGTTTTTCTATATTCCCCTTGTAAATATATTTTCCCCTACATCTACAAGAAAATTAGCAATAAAATAGAGTTTGCAAATGTTTATCTCCATTAACATGAACTAGATGGAGCATAAGCGTTTGTAAAAATACTTTGTACAAGAGTAGAGGACGTCATGTGAGTGTTACACATCAGATTTTTTTTTTATACAAGAAAATTAGCAATAAAATAGATTTTGCAAATGTTTATCTCGATTAACATGAACTAGATGGGGAATAAGCGTTTGTAAAAATACTTTGTACAAGAGTTGAGAAAGTCATGTGAGTGTTACACATCAGATTTTTTTTTTTGTTTCAGTGGTATCGTTATCACAGTACTGTTTCACTTGTGAAATCCCGTTCTCTTTGTATTAAAAAATGGCTCTAACGATTTTGATGAAAATATCATATATTTAAGATAATGTCGAGAGAAATGAAATGTATATCTCGAATTTTCTGGGAATGTCTCCAAAAGAATTCTTCATTGTGAACGACTTTTTCATAACTGATAAACCGTAAGAGATAGACAAAAGTTTGCTACACAAAAAATGTAGATCGCGTTAAAATACACAACTTATGCCATATACATTTATTTTGTTGAGTGAACCGTTTTTCGAGATATTGCTTGTTATTTCCTTTAAATTTTCCAATACTTATACTTTTTCTCAAATGCGTTATTCATTTTTACTTTCTCTACTACGTATAGTAAGTAGGGGAAGTATTGCATTCCACCCAAAAATTCGATACCGAGATTTCACTGGAAATACATGTTTTGAGAATCACTGAATCCAGAAAAAAAAAAGCATTTTTGGAAACATGTCCGTGTGTGTGTCTGTCTGTGTGTCTGTGTCTGTGTGTCTGTCTGTCTGTGCGTCTGTGTGTCTGTGAACAGCATAACTCAAAAACGAACAGTCGGATAAACACCAAACTTGGTATTTAGGTTCAGTATGCATAACTGGTAAACCATAAGAGATAGCCAAAATTTTACTACACAAAAAATGTAGATCGCGTTAAAATACACAATTTATGTCATATACATTTTTTTTTAGTTGAGTGAACCATTTTCGAGATATTGCTTGTTATTTCCTTAAATTTTCCAATACTTATACTTTTTCTCAAATGCGTTATTCATTTTTACTTTCTCTACTACGTATAGTAAGTAGGGGAAGTATTGCATTCCACCCAAAAATTCGTTACCGAGATTTCACTGGAAATACATGTTTTGAGAATCTCTGAATCAAAAAAAAAAAAAAGCATTTTTGGAAACATGTCCGTGTGTGTGTCTGTCTGTGTGTCTGTGTGTCTGTGTGTCTGTGAACAGCATAACTCAAAAACGAACAGTCGGATAAACACCAAACTTGGTATTTAGGTTCAGTATCTTCCAGAGATGCGACACGAAGGTTTTCAAGAAAATCCCCCCACCCCAGACTACCCTTTACATGGAACATTTTTCGAAAATTTTAATTTTCTCAAAAACGGCTCTAACGATTTTGATTAAAACATCATATGTTTAAGATATTGTCATGTCAAATAAAATGTATATCTCGAATTTTCTGGGAATGTCTCCAAAAATATTCTTCATTGTGAACGACTTTTTTGCATAACTGGTAAACCATAAGAGATAGACAAAATTTTACTACACAAAAAATGTAGATCGCGTTAAAATACACAACTTATGTCATATACGTTTCTTTTGTTGAGTGAACCGTTTTCGAGATATTGCTTGTTATTTCCTTAAATTTTCCAATACTTATACTTTTTCTCAAATTCGTTTATTCATTTTTTTTATGTCCTGAACATGCAAACAGAATGGAATTCGCCACATAGCAACCAGCGTTAAAATATTTGACTATCGCTTAAAAGCTACCAATTAGATTGTACAAGAGTAGAGAAAGTTATGTGAGTGTAACAAATCAGTTTTTTTTATACGCTACTATTTTAGTGTGTGTGTGTGTGTGTGTGTGTGTGTGTGTGTGCGCGCGCGCGAGTACGTGCCTAGGAACCGTGCGCCACAAGCCAAAACGACGACGTTATAGAAAAACTTTATCAATTGCCTACCGGCCAGGGACAACCGCTAAAAAACCTGAAAAAAGCTCTAAGAGTATTCTAACGCTTACCGATCTGGAAAACCCTTGAAAACAAGATAGTACACTTTTGAGATATTGCTTGTTATTTCCTTAAATTTTTCAATACTTTTTTACTTTCTCTACTACGTATAGTAAGTAGGGGAAGTATTGCATTCCGCCCAAAAATTCGATACCGAGATTTCACCGGAAATACACGTTTTGAGACCTCCTGAATCAAAAAAAAAAAAAAAAAAAAAAAAAAAAAGCATTTTTGGAAACATGTCCGTGTGTGTGTGCCTGTCTGTGTGTCTGTCTGTCTCTCTGTGTGTGTGTGTGTGTGTGTGCGCGCCAGTACGTGCCTAGTATCCGTGCGCCGACAAGGTAAAACTTCATCATTTGCCTACCGGGCAGGGACAACCGCTAAAAACCTGAGAAAACCTCCAAAATTAGAAACGCCTTCGTCAACCAGTACAGAAAACGCCTACCAACCAGGGAAAACCTATGAAAAAGCAGAAAGAGCTTGCATTTGTTTACCATCCGCAGAAAACTCCCAAAAAAAAAAAAAAAAAAAAAAAACTAGTCATTTTAAAAAAAAAAAAGGAAAAAGACCAATAATATAAGTATGGTAGAAACAGCTTGCATTCGTCTACCAACCAGAGAAAACCCCCGAAACACTAGTTATTTAAAATTGCTGATGAGTTCTGGATAGGCTTTTGCAAATGTTGTTGGTAGCAAAACTTGCCTTTTCCATCACCTCCAACATACCCCACTCCCACACCTTTTTTTCTTTCCACCAATCATAATCTCTCTTATTCTCGCCAATCAGCAACTTTCATTTGTTCCTTTCCACCAATAACATCACTTCTTATTCCCACCAATGACAACTTCACACGTCACTTTCTGTTATACTTTTTATCCCTCGTTCGCCATCTTTCCCCCTCTTTCAGACCCCAACCGCCGCACAGTCAACACCTCGCCGCTCCTTAACCTCAACTTCGTGCCTCCGCCATCTTATTTAGTTCACATTTTTACCACCGCGCCTCTCATCTCTCAACCAGATTGCCTGCAAGAACAGATCTCGTTCATTCGCACCTCGACGGTTGCCTCGGCAGCAGCTACTGCCAACACCTACGTCGTACACGTTTTTGACCGCTTTCGACCGGCTTGAGAACCCTGCTCCTACGTACGCTAGCGACCATCACGATGGTCCAGTACCAGGTTTTGGTATAGTTAAATTACGCCTCTGCAAAGGGTGTCTGTACCGCTTTAAAAACCTAGGTATATCAGTGCGTAGTGATGTTGGTTGATCTTAAAGCTGGTTAAGCATTTTCAAAAACAGTTTGCTTTTATTTTTCCGCCTCGCGTGCCGCGCTTTTGGTGACGCATCCACACCGGTAACAGGTAAGTAACACACGCATAATTATTTTTCGGACCTGCTTGGCGTAGGAATATATCCTTTCGTGTTTTGGTACTGTAACCTCAAACCTCCTTACCCTCCTCTTGCGTCCGCCATCTTGTTTAGTTCTCACCGCATCTCCTTGTCGCAGACCCTCCGCCATTTTTAGTTCCCGCTATTTTAACCTCAAAATCTACTCTTCTAACCTCTTGCTACCGCCATCTTCTTTTAGTTCCCATTCTCACCACCGCGTCTCCTTATCCCCACCTCTTGCGACCGCCATGTTCACCACTAACCTCCAAATTTCCTCGTCCTTAAACCTCTTGTCTCAACCACCTTGTTTAGTTCCCATTTTCGCCACCGCATCTCATATCGCCCCATCTCTCTATCCACTCAAGAAAACTACCATCCAACGTTCAAAAATTGCTGATCAGTTCACGACAGGCTTTTGCAAATCTTGTTGCTAGCAAAACTTACCTTTCCCATCACCTCCAACATACCCCATTCCTTTTTCTTTCCACCAATCATAACCTCTCTTATTCTTACCAATCAGCAACTTTCATTTGCTCCTTTCCACCAATAAAATCACTTCTTATTCCCACCAATCACAACTTCACACGTCACTTTCTGTTACACTTTTTATCCCTCGCTCCCCATCTTTTCCCTCTTTCAGTCCCGACCTCCGCACAGACAACACCTCGCCGCTGCTCACATCTCCGAACCAAATTGCCGGCGAGAACAGATCTCGTTTATTCACACCTCGACGGTTGACTCGACAGCAGCTACTGCGAACACCTACGTCGTACACGTTTTTGACCGCTTTCGACCGGCTTGAGAACCCTGCTCCTACGTACGCTAGCGACCATCACGATGGTCCAGTACCAGGTTTTTGGTATAGTTAAATTACGCCTCTGCAAAGGGTGTCTGTACCGCTTTAAAAACCTAGGTATATCAGTGCGTAGTGATGTTGGTTGATCTTAAAGCTGGTTAAGCATTTTCAAAAACAGTTTGCTTTTATTTTTCCGCCTCGCGTGCCGCGCTTTTGGTGACGCATCCACACCGGTAACAGGTAAGTACCACACGCATAATTATTTTTCGGACCTGCTTGGCGTAGCAATATATCCTTTCGTGTTTTCGTACTGTAACCTCAAATCTCCTTACCCTCCTCTTGCGACCGCCATCTTGTTTAGTTCTCACCGCATCTCCTTGTCGTAGACCCTCCGCCATTTTTAGTTCCCACTATTTTAACCTCAAAATCTACTCTTCTAAAACTCTTGCTACCCCCATCTTCTTTTAGTTCCCATTCTCACCACTGCATCTCCTTACCCCCACCTCTTGCGACCGCCGTGTTCACCACTAACCTCCAAATTTCCTCGTCCTTAAACCTCTTGTCTCAACAACCTTGTCTAGTCCCCATTTTCGCCACCGCATCTCATATCGCCCCCATCTCTCTATCCACTCAAGAAAACTACCATCCGACGTTCAAAAATTGCTGATCAGTTCAAGACAGGCTTTTGCAAATCTTGCTGCTAGCAAAACTCACCTTTCCCATCACCTCCAACATACCCCACTCCCACAACTTTTTCTTTTCCACCAATCATAATCCCTCTTATTCCTACCAATCAACAACTCTCATTTGTTCCTTTCCACCAATAAAATCACTTCTTACTCCCACCAATCACAACTTCACACGTCACTTTCTGTTACACTTTTTATCCCTCGCTCCCCATCTTTACCCCTCTTTCAGTACCGACCTCCGCACAGACAACACCTCGCCACCCAGCTCCTCTCCATCACGCGACCTCCATACTCCTCCATCTCCCTTCCTCCATCTCCCACCCCAAATTAACGAACCAATCAAAAACACTCCACGTCACTTCCTCAATTCTTTCAACTCGTCCCGGATGAGCCAACCGATTTAACGATAATCCTACCGCTCAGGGCGCTTTTCAAACTTACCGCCGCCGCCGTCGCACGCACCGACACTAGCGACACCAGCGCCCCTAGCGGCAGGATTATCGTTAAATCAATTGGCTCATCCGGGACTAATACTACTACCAGCAGATGGTACGGAATGTAGAACGAAAATTACGCAACCAATTAGCAAAATACACAGGCAGATGGCGCGGAATGGAGCACCCAAAATACGCAATCAATTTGCAAGATACACCAGCAGATGGCGCGGAATGGAGCACCAAAATTACGATACCTATTAGCACAATACACAGGCAGATGCTACGAAATGTAGCATTCAAATTACGCAATCTATCAGCAAGATACCACAGCAGATGCTACGAAATGTAGCACTCAAATTACACAATCTATCAGCAAGATACCACAGCAGATGCTACGAAATGTAGCACGCAAATTACGCAACCTATCAGCAAAATACACCAGCAGATGGCACGGAATGTAGCACCCAAATTACACAATCTATCAGCAAGATACACCAGCAGATGGCACGGAATGTAGCACCCAAATTACAAAATCTATCAGCAAGATACACCAGCAGATGGCACGGGATGTAGCACCCAAATTACACAATCTATGAGCAAGATACCACAGCAGATGCTACGAAATGTAGCACTCAAATTATACAACCTATCAGCAAGATACCACAGCAGATGCTACGAAATGTAGCACCCAAATTATACAACCTATCAGCAAGATACCACAGCGGATTCTACGAAATGTAGCACTCAAATTATACAATCTATCAGCATGATACCACAGCAGATGCGACGAAATGTAGAACCCAAATTACACAATGTATCAGCAAGATACCACAGCAGATGCTACGAAATGTAGCACTCAAATTACACAATCTATCAGCAAGATACACCAACAGATGGCACGGAAGGTAGCACTGAAATTACACAATCTATCAACAAGATAACACAGCAGATGCTACGAAATGTAGCACACAAATTACACAATCTGTCAGCAAGATACACCAGCAGAAAGCACGAAATGTAGCACTCAAATTACACAATCTATCAGCAAGATACTACAGCAGATGCTACGAAATGTAGCATTAAAATTACGCAAACTATCAGCAAGATACCACAGCAGATGCTACGAAATGTAGCACCCAAATTATACAACCTATCAGCAAGATACCACAGCGGATTCTACGAAATGTAGCACTCAAATTATACAATCTATCAGCATGATACCACAGCAGATGCGACGAAATGTAGAACCCAAATTACACAATGTATCAGCAAGATACCACAGCAGATGCTACGAAATGTAGCACTCAAATTACACAATCTATCAGCAAGATACACCAACAGATGGCACGGAAGGTAGCACTGAAATTACACAATCTATCAACAAGATAACACAGCAGATGCTACGAAATGTAGCACACAAATTACACAATCTGTCAGCAAGATACACCAGCAGAAAGCACGGAATGTAGCACACACATTACACAATCTATCAGCAAGATACACCAGCAGATGGCACGGAATGTAGCACCCAAATTACACAATCTATCAGCAAGATACCACAGCAGATGCTACGAAATGTAGCACGCAAATTACGAAATCTATCAGCAAAATACACCAGCAGATGCTACGAAATGTAGCATTCAAATTACGCAATCTATCAGCATGATACCACAGCAGATGCTACGAAATGTAGCACTCAAATTACACAATCTATCAGCAAGATACACAAGCAGATGGCACAGAATGTAGCACCCAAAATACACAATCTATCAGAAAGATACACCAGCAGATGGCACGGAATGTAGCACTCAAATTACACAATCCATCAGCAAGATACCCCAGGTGATGGCACGGAATGTAGCACTCAAATTACGCAATCTATCAGCACGATACCACAGCAGCTGCTACGGAATGTAGCACTCATGTTACACAATCTATCAGCAATATACCACAGCAGATGCTACGAAATGTAGCACACAAATTACACAATCTGTCAGCAAGATACACCAGCAGAAAGCACGGAATGTAGCACACAAATTACACAATCTATCAGCAAGATACACCAGCAGATGGCACGGTATGTAGCACCCAAATTACACAATCTATCAGCAAGATACCACAGCAGATGCTACGAAATGTAGCACGCAAATTACGAAATCTATCAGCAAAACACCAGCAGATGCTACGAAATGTAGCATTCAAATTACGCAATCTATCAGCATGATACCACAGCAGATGCTACGAAATGTAGCACTCAAATTACGCAATCTATCAGCAAGATACACCAGCAAATGCTACGAAATGTAGCACTCAAATTACACAATCTATCAGCAAGATACACCAGCAGATGGCACGGAATGTAGCACTCAAATTACGCAATCTATCAGCACGATACCACAGCAGATGCTACGGAATGTAGCACTCAAATTACACAATCTATCAGCAAGATACACCAGCAGATGGCACGGAATGTAGCACCCAAAATACACAATCTATCAGAAAGATACACCAGCAGATGGCACGGAATGTAGCACTCAAATTACACAATCTATAAGCAAGATACACCAGCAGATGGCACAGAATCTAGCACTCAAATTACACAATCTATCAGCAAGATACACCAGCAGAAGGCACGGAATGTAGCACCCAAATTACACAATCTATCAGCAAGATACCACAGCAGATGCTACGAAATGTAGCACGCAAATTACGCAACCTATCAGCAAAATACACCAGCAGATGGCACGGAATGTAGCACCCAAATTACACAATCTATCAGCAAGATACCACAGAATATGCTACGAAATGTAGCACTCAAATTACGCAATCTATCAGCAAGATACCACAGCAGTTGCTACGAAATGTAGCACTCAAATTACACAATCTATCAGCAAGATACACCAGCAGATGGCACAGAATGTAGCACCCAAAATACACAATATATCAGAGAGATAAACCAGCAGATGGCACGGAATGTAGCACTCAAATTACGCAATCTATCAGCAAGATACACCAGCAGATGCTACGAAATGTAGCACTCAAATTACACAATCTATCAGCAAAATAAACCAGCAGATGGCACGGAATGTAGCACTCAAATTACGCAACCTATCAGCAAGATACCACAGCTGATGCTACGAAATGTAGCACTCAAATTACGCAATCTATCAGCAAGATACACCAGCAGATGGCGCGGAATGGAGCACCCAAATTACGCAATCTATTAGCAAAATAAACAGGCAGATGGCGCTGACTGGAGCACCCAAATTACGCAATCTATCAGCAAGATACACAGGCAGATGCCTCGGAATGGAGCTGCTAAATTACGCAATTTATCACCAAGATACACAGGTAGATGGAGTGGAATGGAGCTGCCAAATTATGCTATTTATCAGCAAGATACACAGGCAGATGCCTCTGAATGGAGCTGCCAAATTACGCAATCTATCATCAAGATACACCAGCAGATGGCACGGAATGTAGCACCCAAATTACGCAATCTATCAGCAAGATACCCCAGCAGATGCTACAAAATGTAGCACTCAAATTACACAATCTATCAGCAAGATACCACAGCAGGTGGTACGAAATGTAGCAACCAAAACAATCTATCAGCAAGATACCCCAGCAGATGACACGGAATGTAGCACCCAAACTACGCAATCAATTAGCAAGATACACCAGCAGATGGTACGGAATGTAGAACGAAAATTACGCAACCAATTAGCAAAATACACAGGCAGATGGCGCGGAATGGAGCACCCAAAATACGCAATCAATTTGCAAGATACACCAGCAGATGGCGCGGAATGGAGCACCAAAATTACGATACCTATTAGCACAATACACAGGCAGATGCTACGAAATGTAGCATTCAAATTACGCAATCTATCAGCAAGATACCACAGCAGATGCTACGAAATGTAGCACTCAAATTACACAATCTATCAGCAAGATACCACAGCAGATGCTACGAAATGTAGCACGCAAATTACGCAACCTATCAGCAAAATACACCAGCAGATGGCACGGAATGTAGCACCCAAATTACACAATCTATCAGCAAGATACACCAGCAGATGGCACAGAATGTAGCACCCAAAATACACAATCTATCAGAAAGATACACCTGCAGATGGCACGGAATGTAGCACTCAAATTACAAAATCTATCAGCAAGATACCCCAGCAGATGGCACGGAATGTAGCACTCAAATTACACAATCTATCAGCAAGATACACCAGCAGATGCTACGAAATGTAGCACTCAAATTACACAATCTATCAGCAAGATACCACAGCAGATGCTACGAAATGTAGCACGCAAATTACGCAACCTATCAGCAAAATACACCAGCAGATGGCACGGAATGTAGCACCCAAATTACACAATCTGTCAGCAAGATACACCAGCAGATGCTACGAAATGTAGCACTCAAATTACACAATCTATCAGCTGGATACATCAGCAGATAGCACGGAATGTAGCACTCAAATTACACAATCTATCAGCAAGATACACCAGCAGATGGCGCGGAATGGAGCACCCAAATTACGCAATCTATTAGCAAAATAAACAGGCAGATGGCGCTGACTGGAGCACCCAAATTACGCAATCTATCAGCAAGACACACCAACAGATGGCACGGAAGGTAGCACTGAAATTACACAATCTATCAACAAGATAACACAGCAGATGCTACGAAATGTAGCACACAAATTACACAATCTGTCAGCAAGATACACCAGCAGAAAGCACGAAATGTAGCACTCAAATTACACAATCTATCAGCAAGATACTACAGCAGATGCTACGAAATGTAGCATTAAAATTACGCAAACTATCAGCAAGATACCACAGCAGATGCTACGAAATGTAGCACCCAAATTATACAACCTATCAGCAAGATACCACAGCGGATTCTACGAAATGTAGCACTCAAATTATACAATCTATCAGCAAGATACACCAACAGATGGCACGGAAGGTAGCACTGAAATTACACAATCTATCAACAAGATAACACAGCAGATGCTACGAAATGTAGCACACAAATTACACAATCTGTCAGCAAGATACACCAGCAGAAAGCACGGAATGTAGCACACAAATTACACAATCTATCACCAAGATACACCAGCAGATGGCACGGAATGTAGCACCCAAATTACACAATCTATAAGCAAGATACCACAGCAGATGCTACGAAATGTAGCACGCAAATTACGAAATCTATCAGCAAAATACACCAGCAGATGCTACGAAATGTAGCATTCAAATTACGCAATCTATCAGCATGATACCACAGCAGATGCTACGAAATGTAGCACTCAAATTACACAATCTATCAGCAAGATACACAAGCAGATGGCACAGAATGTAGCACCCAAAATACACAATCTATCAGAAAGATACACCAGCAGATGGCACGGAATGTAGCACTCAAATTACACAATCCATCAGCAAGATACCCCAGGTGATGGCACGGAATGTAGCACTCAAATTACGCAATCTATCAGCACGATACCACAGCAGCTGCTACGGAATATAGCACTCAAGTTACACAATCTATCAGCAATATACCACAGCAGATGCTACGAAATGTAGCACACAAATTACACAATCTGTCAGCAAGATACACCAGCAGAAAGCACGGAATGTAGCACACAAATTACACAATCTATCAGCAAGATACACCAGCAGATGGCACGGAATGTAGCACCCAAATTACACAATCTATCAGCAAGATACCACAGCAGATGCTACGAAATGTAGCACGCAAATTACGAAATCTATCAGCAAAACACCAGCAGATGCTACGAAATGTAGCATTCAAATTATGCAATCTATCAGCATGATACCACAGCAGATGCTACGAAATGTAGCACTCAAATTACGCAATCTATCAGCAAGATACACCAGCAAATGCTACGAAATGTAGCACTCAAATTACACAATCTATCAGCAAGATACACCTGCAGATGGCACGGAATGTAGCACCCAAATTACACAATCTATCAGCAAGATACACCAGCAGATGGCACGGAATGTAGCACTCAAATTACGCAAACTATCAGCAAGATACCACAGCAGATGCTACGAAATGTAGCACCCAAATTATACAACCTATCAGCAAGATACCACAGCGGATTCTACGAAATGTAGCACTCAAATTATACAATCTATCAGCATGATACCACAGCAGATGCGACAAAATGTAGAACCCAAATTACACAATGTATCAGCAAGATACCACAGCAGATGCTACGAAATGTAGCACTCAAATTACACAATCTATCAGCAAGATACACCAACAGATGGCACGGAAGGTAGCACTGAAAATACACAATCTATCAACAAGATAACACAGCAGATGCTACGAAATGTAGCACACAAATTACACAATCTGTCAGCAAGATACACCAGCAGAAAGCACGGAATGTAGCACACAAATTACACAATCTATCAGCAAGATACACCAGCAGATGGCACGGAATGTAGCACCCAAATTACACAATCTATCAGCAAGATACCACAGCAGATGCTACGAAATGTAGCACGCAAATTACGAAATCTATCAGCAAAATACACCAGCAGATGCTACGAAATGTAGCATTCAAATTACGCAATCTATCAGCATGATACCACAGCAGATGCTACGAAATGTAGCACTCAAATTACACAATCTATCAGCAAGATACACAAGCAGATGGCACAGAATGTAGCACCCAAAATACACAATCTATCAGAAAGATACACCAGCAGATGGCACGGAATGTAGCACTCAAATTACACAATCCATCAGCAAGATACCCCAGGTGATGGCACGGAATGTAGCACTCAAATTACGCAATCTATCAGCACGATACCACAGCAGCTGCTACGGAATGTAGCACTCAAGTTACACAATCTATCAGCAATATACCACAGCAGATGCTACGAAATGTAGCACACAAATTACACAATCTGTCAGCAAGATACACCAGCAGAAAGCACGGAATGTAGCACACAAATTACACAATCTATCAGCAAGATACACCAGCAGATGGCACGGAATGTAGCACCCAAATTACACAATCTATCAGCAAGATACCACAGCAGATGCTACGAAATGTAGCACGCAAATTACGAAATCTATCAGCAAAACACCAGCAGATGCTACGAAATGTAGCATTCAAATTACGCAATCTATCAGCATGATACCACAGCAGATGCTACGAAATGTAGCACTCAAATTTGGCAATCTATCAGCAAGATACACCAGCAAATGCTACGAAATGTAGCACTCAAATTACACAATCTATCAGCAAGATACACCAGCAGATGGCACGGAATGTAGCACTCAAATTACACAATCTATCAGCAAGATACACCAGCAGATGGCACGGAATGTAGCACCCAAAATACACAATCTATCAGAAAGATACACCAGCAGATGGCACGGAATGTAGCACTCAAATTACACAATCTATAAGCAAGATACACCAGCAGATGGCACAGAATCTAGCACTCAAATTACACAATCTATCAGCAAGATACACCAGCAGAAGGCACGGAATGTAGCACCCAAATTACACAATCTATCAGCAAGATACCACAGCAGATGCTACGAAATGTAGCACGCAAATTACGCAACCTATCAGCAAAATACACCAGCAGATGGCACGGAATGTAGCACCCAAATTACACAATCTATCAGCAAGATACCACAGAATATGCTACGAAATGTAGCACTCAAATTACGCAATCTATCAGCAAGATACCACAGCAGTTGCTACGAAATGTAGCACTCAAATTACACAATCTATCAGCAAGATACACCAGCAGATAGCACAGAATGTAGCACCCAAAATACACAATATATCAGAGAGATAAACCAGCAGATGGCACGGAATGTAGCACTCAAATTACGCAATCTATCAGCAAGATACACCAGCAGATGCTACGAAATGTAGCACTCAAATTACACAATCTATCAGCAAAATAAACCAGCAGATGGCACGGAATGTAGCACTCAAATTACGCAATCTATCAGCAAGATACCACAGCAGATGCTACGAAATGTAGCACTCAAATTACGCAATCTATCAGCAAGATACACTAGCAGATGGCGCGGAATGGAGCACCCAAATTACGCAATCTATTAGCAAAATAAACAGGCAGATGGCGCTGACTGGAGCACCCAAATTACGCAATCTATCAGCAAGATACACAGGCAGATGCCTCGGAATGGAGCTGCTAAATTACGCAATTTATCACCAAGATACACAGGTAGATGGAGTGGAATGGAGCTGCCAAATTATGCTATTTTTTAGCAAGATACACAGGCAGATGCCTCTGAATGGAGCTGCCAAATTACGCAATCTATCATCAAGATACACCAGCAGATGGCACGGAATGTAGCACCCAAATTACGCAATCTATCAGCAAGATATCCCAGCAGATGCTACAAAATGTAGCACTCAAATTACACAATCTATCAGCAAGATACCACAGCAGGTGGTACGAAATGTAGCAACCAAAACAATCTATCAGCAAGATACCCCAGCAGATGACACGGAATGTAGCACCCAAACTACGCAATCAATTAGCAAGATACACCAGCAGATGGTACGGAATGTAGAACGAAAATTACGCAACCAATTAGCAAAATACACAGGCAGATGGCGCGGAATGGAGCACCCAAAATACGCAATCAATTTGCAAGATACACCAGCAGATGGCGCGGAATGGAGCACCAAAATTACGATACCTATTAGCACAATACACAGGCAGATGCTACGAAATGTAGCATTCAAATTACGCAATCTATCAGCAAGATACCACAGCAGATGCTACGAAATGTAGCACTCAAATTACACAATCTATCAGCAAGATACCACAGCAGATGCTACGAAATGTAGCACGCAAATTACGCAACCTATCAGCAAAATACACCAACAGATGGCACGGAATGTAGCACCCAAATTACACAATCTATCAGCAAGATACCACAGAATATGCTACGAAATGTAGCACTCAAATTACGCAATCTATCAGCAAGGTACCACAGCAGATGCTACGAAATGTAGCACTCAAATTACGCAATCTATCAGCAAGATACACCAGCAAATGCTACGAAATGTAGCACTCAAATTATACAATCTATCAGCAAGATACACCTGCAGATGGCACGGAATGTAGCACCCAAATTACACAATCTATCAGCAAGATACACCAGCAGATGGCACGGAATGTAGCACTCAAATTACGCAAACTATCAGCAAGATACCACAGCAGATGCTACGAAATGTAGCACCCAAATTATACAACCTATCAGCAAGATACCACAGCGGATTCTACGAAATGTAGCACTCAAATTATACAATCTATCAGCATGATACCACAGCAGATGCGACAAAATGTAGAACCCAAATTACACAATGTATCAGCAAGATACCACAGCAGATGCTACGAAATGTAGCACTCAAATTACACAATCTATCAGCAAGATACACCAACAGATGGCACGGAAGGTAGCACTGAAATTACACAATCTATCAACAAGATAACACAGCAGATGCTACGAAATGTAGCACACAAATTACACAATCTGTCAGCAAGATACACCAGCAGAAAGCACGGAATGTAGCACACAAATTACACAATCTATCAGCAAGATACACCAGCAGATGGCACGGAATGTAGCACCCAAATTACACAATCTATCAGCAAGATACCACAGCAGATGCTACGAAATGTAGCACGCAAATTACGAAATCTATCAGCAAAATACACCAGCAGATGCTACGAAATGTAGCATTCAAATTACGCAATCTATCAGCATGATACCACAGCAGATGCTACGAAATGTAGCACTCAAATTACACAATCTATCAGCAACATACACAAGCAGATGGCACAGAATGTAGCACCCAAAATACACAATCTATCAGAAAGATACACCAGCAGATGGCACGGAATGTAGCACTCAAATTACACAATCCATCAGCAAGATACCCCAGGTGATGGCACGGAATGTAGCACTCAAATTACGCAATCTATCAGCACGATACCACAGCAGCTGCTACGGAATGTAGCACTCAAGTTACACAATCTATCAGCAATATACCACAGCAGATGCTACGAAATGTAGCACACAAATTACACAATCTGTCAGCAAGATACACCAGCAGAAAGCACGGAATGTAGCACACAAATTACACAATCTATCAGCAAGATACACCAGCAGATGGCACGGAATGTAGCACCCAAATTACACAATCTATCAGCAAGATACCACAGCAGATGCTACGAAATGTAGCACGCAAATTACGAAATCTATCAGCAAAACACCAGCAGATGCTACGAAATGTAGCATTCAAATTACGCAATCTATCAGCATGATACCACAGCAGATGCTACGAAATGTAGCACTCAAATTACGCAATCTATCAGCAAGATACACCAGCAAATGCTACGAAATGTAGCACTCAAATTACACAATCT
The DNA here is from genome assembly GCA_030765065.1 of Deroplatys truncata. Classification (NCBI taxonomy): domain Eukaryota; kingdom Metazoa; phylum Arthropoda; class Insecta; order Mantodea; family Mantidae; genus Deroplatys; species Deroplatys truncata. The sequence goes on from JAUKNL010000059.1 coordinate 684,524, forward strand.
ATCAGCAAGATACACCAGCAGATGGCACGGAATGTAGCACTCAAATTACACAATCTATCAGCAAGATACACCAGCAGATGGCACGGAATCTAGCACCCAAAATACACAATCTATCAGAAAGATACACCAGCAGATGGCACGGAATGTAGCACTCAAATTACACAATCTATAAGCAAGATACACCAGCAGATGGCACAGAATCTAGCACTCAAATTACACAATCTATCAGCAAGATACACCAGCAGAAGGCACGGAATGTAGCACCCAAATTACACAATCTATCAGCAAGATACCACAGCAGATGCTACGAAATGTAGCACGCAAATTACGCAACCTATCAGCAAAATACACCAGCAGATGGCACGGAATGTAGCACCCAAATTACACAATCTATCAGCAAGATACCACAGAATATGCTACGAAATGTAGCACTCAAATTACGCAATCTATCAGCAAGATACCACAGCAGTTGCTACGAAATGTAGCACTCAAATTACACAATCTATCAGCAAGATACACCAGCAGATGGCACAGAATGTAGCACCCAAAATACACAATATATCAGAGAGATAAACCAGCAGATGGCACGGAATGTAGCACTCAAATTACGCAATCTATCAGCAAGATACACCAGCAGATGCTACGAAATGTAGCACTCAAATTACACAATCTATCAGCAAAATAAACCAGCAGATGGCACGGAATGTAGCACTCAAATTACGCAATCTATCAGCAAGATACCACAGCAGATGCTACGAAATGTAGCACTCAAATTACGCAATCTATCAGCAAGATACACCAGCAGATGGCGCGGAATGGAGCACCCAAATTACGCAATCTATTAGCAAAATAAACAGGCAGATGGCGCTGACTGGAGCACCCAAATTACGCAATCTATCAGCAAGATACACAGGCAGATGCCTCGGAATGGAGCTGCTAAATTACGCAATTTATCACCAAGATACACAGGTAGATGGAGTGGAATGGAGCTGCCAAATTATGCTATTTTTTAGCAAGATACACAGGCAGATGCCTCTGAATGGAGCTGCCAAATTACGCAATCTATCATCAAGATACACCAGCAGATGGCACGGAATGTAGCACCCAAATTACGCAATCTATCAGCAAGATACCCCAGCAGATGCTACAAAATGTAGCACTCAAATTACACAATCTATCAGCAAGATACCACAGCAGGTGGTACGAAATGTAGCAACCAAAACAATCTATCAGCAAGATACCCCAGCAGATGACACGGAATGTAGCACCCAAACTACGCAATCAATTAGCAAGATACACCAGCAGATGGTACGGAATGTAGAACGAAAATTACGCAACCAATTAGCAAAATACACAGGCAGATGGCGCGGAATGGAGCACCCAAAATACGCAATCAATTTGCAAGATACACCAGCAGATGGCGCGGAATGGAGCACCAAAATTACGATACCTATTAGCACAATACACAGGCAGATGCTACGAAATGTAGCATTCAAATTACGCAATCTATCAGCAAGATACCACAGCAGATGCTACGAAATGTAGCACTCAAATTACACAATCTATCAGCAAGATACCACAGCAGATGCTACGAAATGTAGCACGCAAATTACGCAACCTATAAGCAAAATACACCAGCAGATGGCACGGAATGTAGCACCCAAATTACACAATCTATCAGCAAGATACACCAGCAGATGGCACAGAATGTAGCACCCAAAATACACAATCTATCAGAAAGATACACCTGCAGATGGCACGGAATGTAGCACTCAAATTACAAAATCTATCAGCAAGATACCCCAGCAGATGGCACGGAATGTAGCACTCAAATTACACAATCTATCAGCAAGATACACCAGCAGAAGGCACGGAATGTAGCACTCAAATTACACAATCTATCAGCAAGATACCACAGCAGATGCTACGAAATGTAGCACGCAAATTACGCAACCTATCAGCAAAATACACCAGCAGATGGCACGGAATGTAGCACCCAAATTACACAATCTGTCAGCAAGATACACCAGCAGATGCTACGAAATGTAGCACTCAAATTACACAATCTATCAGCTGGATACACCAGCAGATAGCACGGAATGTAGCACTCAAATTACACAATCTATCAGCAAGATACACCAGCAGATGGCGCGGAATGGAGCACCCAAATTACGCAATCTATTAGCAAAATAAACAGGCAGATGGCGCTGACTGGAGCACCCAAATTACGCAATCTATCAGCAAGACACACCAACAGATGGCACGGAAGGTAGCACTGAAATTACACAATCTATCAACAAGATAACACAGCAGATGCTACGAAATGTAGCACACAAATTACACAATCTGTCAGCAAGATACACCAGCAGAAAGCACGAAATGTAGCACTCAAATTACACAATCTATCAGCAAGATACTACAGCAGATGCTACGAAATGTAGCATTAAAATTACGCAAACTATCAGTAAGATACCACAGCAGATGCTACGAAATGTAGCACCCAAATTATACAACCTATCAGCAAGATACCACAGCGGATTCTACGAAATGTAGCACTCAAATTATACAATCTATCAGCATGATACCACAGCAGATGCGACGAAATGTAGAACCCAAATTACACAATGTATCAGCAAGATACCACAGCAGATGCTACGAAATGTAGCACTCAAATTACACAATCTATCAGCAAGATACACCAACAGATGGCACGGAAGGTAGCACTGAAATTACACAATCTATCAACAAGATAACACAGCAGATGCTACGAAATGTAGCACACAAATTACACAATCTGTCAGCAAGATACACCAGCAGAAAGCACGGAATGTAGCACACAAATTACACAATCTATCAGCAAGATACACCAGCAGATGGCACGGAATGTAGCACCCAAATTACACAATCTATAAGCAAGATACCACAGCAGATGCTACGAAATGTAGCACGCAAATTACGAAATCTATCAGCAAAATACACCAGCAGATGCTACGAAATGTAGCATTCAAATTACGCAATCTATCAGCATGATACCACAGCTGATGCTACGAAATGTAGCACTCAAATTACACAATCTATCAGCAAGATACACAAGCAGATGGCACAGAATGTAGCACCCAAAATACACAATCTATCAGAAAGATACACCAGCAGATGGCACGGAATGTAGCACTCAAATTACACAATCCATCAGCAAGATACCCCAGGTGATGGCACGGAATGTAGCACTCAAATTACGCAATCTATCAGCACGATACCACAGCAGCTGCTACGGAATATAGCACTCAAGTTACACAATCTATCAGCAATATACCACAGCAGATGCTACGAAATGTAGCACACAAATTACACAATCTGTCAGCAAGATACACCAGCAGAAAGCACGGAATGTAGCACACAAATTACACAATCTATCAGCAAGATACACCAGCAGATGGCACGGAATGTAGCACCCAAATTACACAATCTATCAGCAAGATACCACAGCAGATGCTACGAAATGTAGCACGCAAATTACGAAATCTATCAGCAAAACACCAGCAGATGCTACGAAATGTAGCATTCAAATTACGCAATCTATCAGCATGATACCACAGCAGATGCTACGAAATGTAGCACTCAAATTACGCAATCTATCAGCAAGATACACCAGCAAATGCTACGAAATGTAGCACTCAAATTACACAATCTATCAGCAAGATACACCTGCAGATGGCACGCAATGTAGCACCCAAATTACACAATCTATCAGCAAGATACACCAGCAGATGGCACGGAATGTAGCACTCAAATTACGCAAACTATCAGCAAGATACCACAGCAGATGCTACGAAATGTAGCACCCAAATTATACAACCTATCAGCAAGATACCACAGCGGATTCTACGAAATGTAGCACTCAAATTATACAATCTATCAGCATGATACCACAGCAGATGCGACAAAATGTAGAACCCAAATTACACAATGTATCAGCAAGATACCACAGCAGATGCTACGAAATGTAGCACTCAAATTACACAATCTATCAGCAAGATACACCAACAGATGGCACGGAAGGTAGCACTGAAAATACACAATCTATCAACAAGATAACACAGCAGATGCTACGAAATGTAGCACACAAATTACACAATCTGTCAGCAAGATACACCAGCAGAAAGCACGGAATGTAGCACACAAATTACACAATCTATCAGCAAGATACACCAGCAGATGGCACGGAATGTAGCACCCAAATTACACAATCTATCAGCAAGATACCACAGCAGATGCTACGAAATGTAGCACGCAAATTACGAAATCTATCAGCAAAATACACCAGCAGATGCTACGAAATGTAGCATTCAAATTACGCAATCTATCAGCATGATACCACAGCAGATGCTACGAAATGTAGCACTCAAATTACACAATCTATCAGCAAGATACACAAGCAGATGGCACAGAATGTAGCACCCAAAATACACAATCTATCAGAAAGATACACCAGCAGATGGCACGGAATGTAGCACTCAAATTACACAATCCATCAGCAAGATACCCCAGGTGATGGCACGGAATGTAGCACTCAAATTACGCAATCTATCAGCACGATACCACAGCAGCTGCTACGGAATGTAGCACTCAAGTTACACAATCTATCAGCAATATACCACAGCAGATGCTACGAAATGTAGCACACAAATTACACAATCTGTCAGCAAGATACACCAGCAGAAAGCACGGAATGTAGCACACAAATTACACAATCTATCAGCAAGATACACCAGCAGATGGCACGGAATGTAGCACCCAAATTACACAATCTATCAGCAAGATACCACAGCAGATGCTACGAAATGTAGCACGCAAATTACGAAATCTATCAGCAAAACACCAGCAGATGCTACGAAATGTAGCATTCAAATTACGCAATCTATCAGCATGATACCACAGCAGATGCTACGAAATGTAGCACTCAAATTTGGCAATCTATCAGCAAGATACACCAGCAAATGCTACGAAATGTAGCACTCAAATTACACAATCTATCAGCAAGATACACCAGCAGATGGCACGGAATGTAGCACTCAAATTACACAATCTATCAGCAAGATACACCAGCAGATGGCACGGAATGTAGCACCCAAAATACACAATCTATCAGAAAGATACACCAGCAGATGGCACTGAATGTAGCACTCAAATTACACAATCTATAAGCAAGATACACCAGCAGATGGCACAGAATCTAGCACTCAAATTACACAATCTATCAGCAAGATACACCAGCAGAAGGCACGGAATGTAGCACCCAAATTACACAATCTATCAGCAAGATACCACAGCAGATGCTACGAAATGTAGCACGCAAATTACGCAACCTATCAGCAAAATACACCAGCAGATGGCACGGAATGTAGCACCCAAATTACACAATCTATCAGCAAGATACCACAGAATATGCTACGAAATGTAGCACTCAAATTACGCAATCTATCAGCAAGATACCACAGCAGTTGCTACGAAATGTAGCACTCAAATTACACAATCTATCAGCAAGATACACCAGCAGATAGCACAGAATGTAGCACCCAAAATACACAATATATCAGAGAGATAAACCAGCAGATGGCACGGAATGTAGCACTCAAATTACGCAATCTATCAGCAAGATACACCAGCAGATGCTACGAAATGTAGCACTCAAATTACACAATCTATCAGCAAAATAAACCAGCAGATGGCACGGAATGTAGCACTCAAATTACGCAATCTATCAGCAAGATACCACAGCAGATGCTACGAAATGTAGCACTCAAATTACGCAATCTATCAGCAAGATACACTAGCAGATGGCGCGGAATGGAGCACCCAAATTACGCAATCTATTAGCAAAATAAACAGGCAGATGGCGCTGACTGGAGCACCCAAATTACGCAATCTATCAGCAAGATACACAGGCAGATGCCTCGGAATGGAGCTGCTAAATTACGCAATTTATCACCAAGATACACAGGTAGATGGAGTGGAATGGAGCTGCCAAATTATGCTATTTTTTAGCAAGATACACAGGCAGATGCCTCTCAATGGAGCTGCCAAATTACGCAATCTATCATCAAGATACACCAGCAGATGGCACGGAATGTAGCACCCAAATTACGCAATCTATCAGCAAGATACCCCAGCAGATGCTACAAAATGTAGCACTCAAATTACACAATCTATCAGCAAGATACCACAGCAGGTGGTACGAAATGTAGCAACCAAAACAATCTATCAGCAAGATACCCCAGCAGATGACACGGAATGTAGCACCCAAACTACGCAATCAATTAGCAAGATACACCAGCAGATGGTACGGAATGTAGAACGAAAATTACGCAACCAATTAGCAAAATACACAGGCAGATGGCGCGGAATGGAGCACCCAAAATACGCAATCAATTTGCAAGATACACCAGCAGATGGCGCGGAATGGAGCACCAAAATTACGATACCTATTAGCACAATACACAGGCAGATGCTACGAAATGTAGCATTCAAATTACGCAATCTATCAGCAAGATACCACAGCAGATGCTACGAAATGTAGCACTCAAATTACACAATCTATCAGCAAGATACCACAGCAGATGCTACGAAATGTAGCACGCAAATTACGCAACCTATCAGCAAAATACACCAGCAGATGGCACGGAATGTAGCACCCAAATTACACAATCTATCAGCAAGATACCACAGAATATGCTACGAAATGTAGCACTCAAATTACGCAATCTATCAGCAAGATACCACAGCAGATGCTACGAAATGTAGCACTCAAATTACGCAATCTATCAGCAAGATACACCAGCAAATGCTACGAAATGTAGCACTCAAATTACACAATCTATCAGCAAGATACACCTGCAGATGGCACGGAATGTAGCACCCAAATTACACAATCTATCAGCAAGATACACCAGCAGATGGCACGGAATGTAGCACTCAAATTACGCAAACTATCAGCAAGATACCACAGCAGATGCTACGAAATGTAGCACCCAAATTATACAACCTATCAGCAAGATACCACAGCGGATTCTACGAAATGTAGCACTCAAATTATACAATCTATCAGCATGATACCACAGCAGATGCGACAAAATGTAGAACCCAAATTACACAATGTATCAGCAAGATACCACAGCAGATGCTACGAAATGTAGCACTCAAATTACACAATCTATCAGCAAGATACACCAACAGATGGCACGGAAGGTAGCACTGAAATTACACAATCTATCAACAAGATAACACAGCAGATGCTACGAAATGTAGCACACAAATTACACAATCTGTCAGCAAGATACACCAGCAGAAAGCACGGAATGTAGCACACAAATTACACAATCTATCAGCAAGATACACCAGCAGATGGCACGGAATGTAGCACCCAAATTACACAATCTATCAGCAAGATACCACAGCAGATGCTACGAAATGTAGCACGCAAATTACGAAATCTATCAGCAAAATACACCAGCAGATGCTACGAAATGTAGCATTCAAATTACGCAATCTATCAGCATGATACCACAGCAGATGCTACGAAATGTAGCACTCAAATTACACAATCTATCAGCAAGATACACAAGCAGATGGCACAGAATGTAGCACCCAAAATACACAATCTATCAGAAAGATACACCAGCAGATGCCACGGAATGTAGCACTCAAATTACACAATCCATCAGCAAGATACCCCAGGTGATGGCACGGAATGTAGCACTCAAATTACGCAATCTATCAGCACGATACCACAGCAGCTGCTACGGAATGTAGCACTCAAGTTACACAATCTATCAGCAATATACCACAGCAGATGCTACGAAATGTAGCACACAAATTACACAATCTGTCAGCAAGATACACCAGCAGAAAGCACGGAATGTAGCACACAAATTACACAATCTATCAGCAAGATACACCAGCAGATGGCACGGAATGTAGCACCCAAATTACACAATCTATCAGCAAGATACCACAGCAGATGCTACGAAATGTAGCACGCAAATTACGAAATCTATCAGCAAAACACCAGCAGATGCTACGAAATGTAGCATTCAAATTACGCAATCTATCAGCATGATACCACAGCAGATGCTACGAAATGTAGCACTCAAATTACGCAATCTATCAGCAAGATACACCAGCAAATGCTACGAAATGTAGCACTCAAATTACACAATCTATCAGCAAGATACACCAGCAGATGGCACGGAATGTAGCACTCAAATTACACAATCTATCAGCAAGATACACCAGCAGATGGCACGGAATGTAGCACCCAAAATACACAATCTATCAGAAAGATACACCAGCAGATGGCACGGAATGTAGCACTCAAATTACACAATCTATAAGCAAGATACACCAGCAGATGGCACAGAATCTAGCACTCAAATTACACAATCTATCAGCAAGATACACCAGCAGAAGGCACGGAATGTAGCACCCAAATTACACAATCTATCAGCAAGATACCACAGCAGATGCTACGAAATGTAGCACGCAAATTACGCAACCTATCAGCAAAATACACCAGCAGATGGCACGGAATGTAGCACCCAAATTACACAATCTATCAGCAAGATACCACAGAATATGCTACGAAATGTAGCACTCAAATTACGCAATCTATCAGCAAGATACCACAGCAGTTGCTACGAAATGTAGCACTTAAATTACACAATCTATCAGCAAGATACACCAGCAGATGGCACAGAATGTAGCACCCAAAATACACAATATATCAGAGAGATAAACCAGCAGATGGCACGGAATGTAGCACTCAAATTACGCAATCTATCAGCAAGATACACCAGCAGATGCTACGAAATGTAGCACTCAAATTACACAATCTATCAGCAAGATACACCAGCAGATGGCGCGGAATGGAGCACCCAAATTACGCAATCTATTAGCAAAATAAACAGGCAGATGGCGCTGACTGGAGCACCCAAATTACGCAATCTATCAGCAAGATACACAGGCAGATGCCTCGGAATGGAGCTGCTAAATTACGCAATTTATCACCAAGATACACAGGTAGATGGAGTGGAATGGAGCTGCCAAATTATGCTATTTTTAGCAAGATACACAGGCAGATGCCTCTGAATGGAGCTGCCAAATTACGCAATCTATCATCAAGATACACCAGCAGATGGCACGGAATGTAGCACCCAAATTACGCAATCTATCAGCAAGATACCCCAGCAGATGCTACAAAATGTAGCACTCAAATTACACAATCTATCAGCAAGATACCACAGCAGGTGGTACGAAATGTAGCACACAAATTACACAATCTGTCAGCAAGATACACCAGCAGAAAGCACGAAATGTAGCACTCAAATTACACAATCTATCAGCAAGATACTACAGCAGATGCTACGAAATGTAGCATTAAAATTACGCAAACTATCAGTAAGATACCACAGCAGATGCTACGAAATGTAGCACCCAAATTATACAACCTATCAGCAAGATACCACAGCGGATTCTACGAAATGTAGCACTCAAATTATACAATCTATCAGCATGATACCACAGCAGATGCGACGAAATGTAGAACCCAAATTACACAATGTATCAGCAAGATACCACAGCAGATGCTACGAAATGTAGCACTCAAATTACACAATCTATCAGCAAGATACACCAACAGATGGCACGGAAGGTAGCACTGAAATTACACAATCTATCAACAAGATAACACAGCAGATGCTACGAAATGTAGCACACAAATTACACAATCTGTCAGCAAGATACACCAGCAGAAAGCACGGAATGTAGCACACAAATTACACAATCTATCAGCAAGATACACCAGCAGATGGCACGGAATGTAGCACCCAAATTACACAATCTATAAGCAAGATACCACAGCAGATGCTACGAAATGTAGCACGCAAATTACGAAATCTATCAGCAAAATACACCAGCAGATGCTACGAAATGTAGCATTCAAATTACGCAATCTATCAGCATGATACCACAGCTGATGCTACGAAATGTAGCACTCAAATTACACAATCTATCAGCAAGATACACAAGCAGATGGCACAGAATGTAGCACCCAAAATACACAATCTATCAGAAAGATACACCAGCAGATGGCACGGAATGTAGCACTCAAATTACACAATCCATCAGCAAGATACCCCAGGTGATGGCACGGAATGTAGCACTCAAATTACGCAATCTATCAGCACGATACCACAGCAGCTGCTACGGAATATAGCACTCAAGTTACACAATCTATCAGCAATATACCACAGCAGATGCTACGAAATGTAGCACACAAATTACACAATCTGTCAGCAAGATACACCAGCAGAAAGCACGGAATGTAGCACACAAATTACACAATCTATCAGCAAGATACACCAGCAGATGGCACGGAATGTAGCACCCAAATTACACAATCTATCAGCAAGATACCACAGCAGATGCTACGAAATGTAGCACGCAAATTACGAAATCTATCAGCAAAACACCAGCAGATGCTACGAAATGTAGCATTCAAATTACGCAATCTATCAGCATGATACCACAGCAGATGCTACGAAATGTAGCACTCAAATTACGCAATCTATCAGCAAGATACACCAGCAAATGCTACGAAATGTAGCACTCAAATTACACAATCTATCAGCAAGATACACCTGCAGATGGCACGCAATGTAGCACCCAAATTACACAATCTATCAGCAAGATACACCAGCAGATGGCACGGAATGTAGCACTCAAATTACGCAAACTATCAGCAAGATACCACAGCAGATGCTACGAAATGTAGCACCCAAATTATACAACCTATCAGCAAGATACCACAGCGGATTCTACGAAATGTAGCACTCAAATTATACAATCTATCAGCATGATACCACAGCAGATGCGACAAAATGTAGAACCCAAATTACACAATGTATCAGCAAGATACCACAGCAGATGCTACGAAATGTAGCACTCAAATTACACAATCTATCAGCAAGATACACCAACAGATGGCACGGAAGGTAGCACTGAAAATACACAATCTATCAACAAGATAACACAGCAGATGCTACGAAATGTAGCACACAAATTACACAATCTGTCAGCAAGATACACCAGCAGAAAGCACGGAATGTAGCACACAAATTACACAATCTATCAGCAAGATACACCAGCAGATGGCACGGAATGTAGCACCCAAATTACACAATCTATCAGCAAGATACCACAGCAGATGCTACGAAATGTAGCACGCAAATTACGAAATCTATCAGCAAAATACACCAGCAGATGCTACGAAATGTAGCATTCAAATTACGCAATCTATCAGCATGATACCACAGCAGATGCTACGAAATGTAGCACTCAAATTACACAATCTATCAGCAAGATACACAAGCAGATGGCACAGAATGTAGCACCCAAAATACACAATCTATCAGAAAGATACACCAGCAGATGGCACGGAATGTAGCACTCAAATTACACAATCCATCAGCAAGATACCCCAGGTGATGGCACGGAATGTAGCACTCAAATTACGCAATCTATCAGCACGATACCACAGCAGCTGCTACGGAATGTAGCACTCAAGTTACACAATCTATCAGCAATATACCACAGCAGATGCTACGAAATGTAGCACACAAATTACACAATCTGTCAGCAAGATACACCAGCAGAAAGCACGGAATGTAGCACACAAATTACACAATCTATCAGCAAGATACACCAGCAGATGGCACGGAATGTAGCACCCAAATTACACAATCTATCAGCAAGATACCACAGCAGATGCTACGAAATGTAGCACGCAAATTACGAAATCTATCAGCAAAACACCAGCAGATGCTACGAAATGTAGCATTCAAATTACGCAATCTATCAGCATGATACCACAGCAGATGCTACGAAATGTAGCACTCAAATTTGGCAATCTATCAGCAAGATACACCAGCAAATGCTACGAAATGTAGCACTCAAATTACACAATCTATCAGCAAGATACACCAGCAGATGGCACGGAATGTAGCACTCAAATTACACAATCTATCAGCAAGATACACCAGCAGATGGCACGGAATGTAGCACCCAAAATACACAATCTATCAGAAAGATACACCAGCAGATGGCACTGAATGTAGCACTCAAATTACACAATCTATAAGCAAGATACACCAGCAGATGGCACAGAATCTAGCACTCAAATTACACAATCTATCAGCAAGATACACCAGCAGAAGGCACGGAATGTAGCACCCAAATTACACAATCTATCAGCAAGATACCACAGCAGATGCTACGAAATGTAGCACGCAAATTACGCAACCTATCAGCAAAATACACCAGCAGATGGCACGGAATGTAGCACCCAAATTACACAATCTATCAGCAAGATACCACAGAATATGCTACGAAATGTAGCACTCAAATTACGCAATCTATCAGCAAGATACCACAGCAGTTGCTACGAAATGTAGCACTCAAATTACACAATCTATCAGCAAGATACACCAGCAGATAGCACAGAATGTAGCACCCAAAATACACAATATATCAGAGAGATAAACCAGCAGATGGCACGGAATGTAGCACTCAAATTACGCAATCTATCAGCAAGATACACCAGCAGATGCTACGAAATGTAGCACTCAAATTACACAATCTATCAGCAAAATAAACCAGCAGATGGCACGGAATGTAGCACTCAAATTACGCAATCTATCAGCAAGATACCACAGCAGATGCTACGAAATGTAGCACTCAAATTACGCAATCTATCAGCAAGATACACTAGCAGATGGCGCGGAATGGAGCACCCAAATTACGCAATCTATTAGCAAAATAAACAGGCAGATGGCGCTGACTGGAGCACCCAAATTACGCAATCTATCAGCAAGATACACAGGCAGATGCCTCGGAATGGAGCTGCTAAATTACGCAATTTATCACCAAGATACACAGGTAGATGGAGTGGAATGGAGCTGCCAAATTATGCTATTTTTTAGCAAGATACACAGGCAGATGCCTCTCAATGGAGCTGCCAAATTACGCAATCTATCATCAAGATACACCAGCAGATGGCACGGAATGTAGCACCCAAATTACGCAATCTATCAGCAAGATACCCCAGCAGATGCTACAAAATGTAGCACTCAAATTACACAATCTATCAGCAAGATACCACAGCAGGTGGTACGAAATGTAGCAACCAAAACAATCTATCAGCAAGATACCCCAGCAGATGACACGGAATGTAGCACCCAAACTACGCAATCAATTAGCAAGATACACCAGCAGATGGTACGGAATGTAGAACGAAAATTACGCAACCAATTAGCAAAATACACAGGCAGATGGCGCGGAATGGAGCACCCAAAATACGCAATCAATTTGCAAGATACACCAGCAGATGGCGCGGAATGGAGCACCAAAATTACGATACCTATTAGCACAATACACAGGCAGATGCTACGAAATGTAGCATTCAAATTACGCAATCTATCAGCAAGATACCACAGCAGATGCTACGAAATGTAGCACTCAAATTACACAATCTATCAGCAAGATACCACAGCAGATGCTACGAAATGTAGCACGCAAATTACGCAACCTATCAGCAAAATACACCAGCAGATGGCACGGAATGTAGCACCCAAATTACACAATCTATCAGCAAGATACCACAGAATATGCTACGAAATGTAGCACTCAAATTACGCAATCTATCAGCAAGATACCACAGCAGATGCTACGAAATGTAGCACTCAAATTACGCAATCTATCAGCAAGATACACCAGCAAATGCTACGAAATGTAGCACTCAAATTACACAATCTATCAGCAAGATACACCTGCAGATGGCACGGAATGTAGCACCCAAATTACACAATCTATCAGCAAGATACACCAGCAGATGGCACGGAATGTAGCACTCAAATTACGCAAACTATCAGCAAGATACCACAGCAGATGCTACGAAATGTAGCACCCAAATTATACAACCTATCAGCAAGATACCACAGCGGATTCTACGAAATGTAGCACTCAAATTATACAATCTATCAGCATGATACCACAGCAGATGCGACAAAATGTAGAACCCAAATTACACAATGTATCAGCAAGATACCACAGCAGATGCTACGAAATGTAGCACTCAAATTACACAATCTATCAGCAAGATACACCAACAGATGGCACGGAAGGTAGCACTGAAATTACACAATCTATCAACAAGATAACACAGCAGATGCTACGAAATGTAGCACACAAATTACACAATCTGTCAGCAAGATACACCAGCAGAAAGCACGGAATGTAGCACACAAATTACACAATCTATCAGCAAGATACACCAGCAGATGGCACGGAATGTAGCACCCAAATTACACAATCTATCAGCAAGATACCACAGCAGATGCTACGAAATGTAGCACGCAAATTACGAAATCTATCAGCAAAATACACCAGCAGATGCTACGAAATGTAGCATTCAAATTACGCAATCTATCAGCATGATACCACAGCAGATGCTACGAAATGTAGCACTCAAATTACACAATCTATCAGCAAGATACACAAGCAGATGGCACAGAATGTAGCACCCAAAATACACAATCTATCAGAAAGATACACCAGCAGATGGCACGGAATGTAGCACTCAAATTACACAATCCATCAGCAAGATACCCCAGGTGATGGCACGGAATGTAGCACTCAAATTACGCAATCTATCAGCACGATACCACAGCAGCTGCTACGGAATGTAGCACTCAAGTTACACAATCTATCAGCAATATACCACAGCAGATGCTACGAAATGTAGCACACAAATTACACAATCTGTCAGCAAGATACACCAGCAGAAAGCACGGAATGTAGCACACAAATTACACAATCTATCAGCAAGATACACCAGCAGATGGCACGGAATGTAGCACCCAAATTACACAATCTATCAGCAAGATACCACAGCAGATGCTACGAAATGTAGCACGCAAATTACGAAATCTATCAGCAAAACACCAGCAGATGCTACGAAATGTAGCATTCAAATTACGCAATCTATCAGCATGATACCACAGCAGATGCTACGAAATGTAGCACTCAAATTACGCAATCTATCAGCAAGATACACCAGCAAATGCTACGAAATGTAGCACTCAAATTACACAATCTATCAGCAAGATACACCAGCAGATGGCACGGAATGTAGCACTCAAATTACACAATCTATCAGCAAGATACACCAGCAGATGGCACGGAATGTAGCACCCAAAATACACAATCTATCAGAAAGATACACCAGCAGATGGCACGGAATGTAGCACTCAAATTACACAATCTATAAGCAAGATACACCAGCAGATGGCACAGAATCTAGCACTCAAATTACACAATCTATCAGCAAGATACACCAGCAGAAGGCACGGAATGTAGCACCCAAATTACACAATCTATCAGCAAGATACCACAGCAGATGCTACGAAATGTAGCACGCAAATTACGCAACCTATCAGCAAAATACACCAGCAGATGGCACGGAATGTAGCACCCAAATTACACAATCTATCAGCAAGATACCACAGAATATGCTACGAAATGTAGCACTCAAATTACGCAATCTATCAGCAAGATACCACAGCAGTTGCTACGAAATGTAGCACTTAAATTACACAATCTATCAGCAAGATACACCAGCAGATGGCACAGAATGTAGCACCCAAAATACACAATATATCAGAGAGATAAACCAGCAGATGGCACGGAATGTAGCACTCAAATTACGCAATCTATCAGCAAGATACACCAGCAGATGCTACGAAATGTAGCACTCAAATTACACAATCTATCAGCAAGATACACCAGCAGATGGCGCGGAATGGAGCACCCAAATTACGCAATCTATTAGCAAAATAAACAGGCAGATGGCGCTGACTGGAGCACCCAAATTACGCAATCTATCAGCAAGATACACAGGCAGATGCCTCGGAATGGAGCTGCTAAATTACGCAATTTATCACCAAGATACACAGGTAGATGGAGTGGAATGGAGCTGCCAAATTATGCTATTTTTAGCAAGATACACAGGCAGATGCCTCTGAATGGAGCTGCCAAATTACGCAATCTATCATCAAGATACACCAGCAGATGGCACGGAATGTAGCACCCAAATTACGCAATCTATCAGCAAGATACCCCAGCAGATGCTACAAAATGTAGCACTCAAATTACACAATCTATCAGCAAGATACCACAGCAGGTGGTACGAAATGTAGCAACCAAAACAATCTATCAGCAAGATACCCCAGCAGATGACACGGAATGTAGCACCCAAACTACGCAATCAATTAGCAAGATACACCAGCAGATGGTACGGAATGTAGAACGAAAATTACGCAACCAATTAGCAAAATACACAGGCAGATGGCGCGGAATGGAGCACCCAAAATACGCAATCAATTTGCAAGATACACCAGCAGATGGCGCGGAATGGAGCACCAAAATTACGATACCTATTAGCACAATACACAGGCAGATGCTACGAAATGTAGCATTCAAATTACGCAATCTATCAGCAAGATACCACAGCAGATGCTACGAAATGTAGCACTCAAATTACACAATCTATCAGCAAGATACCACAGCAGATGCTACGAAATGTAGCACGCAAATTACGCAACCTATCAGCAAAATACACCAGCAGATGGCACGGAATGTAGCACCCAAATTACACAATCATTCAGCAAGATACCACAGAATATGCTACGAAATGTAGCACTCAAATTACGCAATCTATCAGCAAGATACCACAGCAGATGCTACGAAATGTAGCACTCAAATTACGCAATCTATCAGCAAGATACACCAGCAGATGGCACAGAATGTAGCACCCAAAATACACAATACATCAGAAAGATAAACCAGCAGATGGCACGGAATGTAGCACTCAAATTACGCAATCTATCAGCAAGATACACCAGCAGATGCTACGAAATGTAGCACTCAAATTACACAATCTATCAGCAAGATAAACCAGCAGATGGCACGGAATGTAGCACTCAAATTACGCAATCTATCAGCAAGATACACCAGCAGATGCTACGAAATGTAGCACTCAAATTACACAATCTATCAGCTGGATACACTAGCAGATAGCACGGAATGTAGCACTCAAATTACACAATCTATCAGCAAGATACACCAGCAGATGGCGCGGAATGGAGCACCCAAATTACGCAATCTATTAGCAAAATAAACAGGCAGATGGCGCTGACTGGAGCACCCAAATTACGCAATCTATCACCAAGACACACCAACAGATGGCACGGAAGGTAGCACAAAAATTACACAATCTATCAACAAGATAACACAGCAGATGCTACGAAATGTAGCACACAAATTACACAATCTGTCAGCAAGATACACCAGCAGAAAGCACGAAATGTAGCACTCAAATTACACAATCTATCAGCAAGATACTACAGCAGATGCTACGAAATGTAGCATTAAAATTACGCAAACTATCAGCAAGATACCACAGCAGATGCTACGAAATGTAGCACCCAAATTATACAACCTATCAGCAGGATACCACAGCGGATTCTACGAAATGTAGCACTCAAATTATACAATCTATCAGCATGATACCACAGCAGATGCGACAAAATGTAGAACCCAAATTACACAATGTATCAGCAAGATACCACAGCAGATGCTACGAAATGTAGCACTCAAATTACACAATCTATCAGCAAGATACACCAACAGATGGCACGGAAGGTAGCACTGAAATTACACAATCTATCAACAAGATAACACAGCAGATGCTACGAAATGTAGCACACAAATTACACAATCTGTCAGCAAGATACACCAGCAGAAAGCACGGAATGTAGCACACAAATTACACAATCTATCAGCACGATACACCAGCAGATGGCACGGAATGTAGCACCCAAATTACACAATCTATAAGCAAGATACCACAGCAGATGCTACGAAATGTAGCACGCAAATTACGAAATCTATCAGCAAAATACACCAGCAGATGCTACGAAATGTAGCATTCAAATTACGCAATCTATCAGCATGATACCACAGCAGATGCTACGAAATGTAGCACTCAAATTACACAATCTATCAGCAAGATACACAAGCAGATGGCACAGAATGTAGCACCCAAAATACACAATCTATCAGAAAGATACACCAGCAGATGGCACGGAATGTAGCACTCAAATTACACAATCCATCAGCAAGATACACCAGCAGATGGCACGGAATGTAGCACTCAAATTACGCAATCTATCAGCACGATACCACAGCAGATGCTACGGAATGTAGCACTCAAATTACACAATCTATCAGCATGATACCACAGCAGATGCTACGAAATGTAGCACCCAAATTACGCAATCTATCAGCAAGATACACCAGCAGATGGCACGGAATGTAGCAACCAAAACACAATCTATCAGCAAGATACCCCAGCAGATGGCACGGAATGTAGCACTCAAACTACGCAATCAATTAGCAAGATACACCAGCAGATGGTACGGAATGTAGAACGAAAATTACGCAACCAAATAGCAAAATACACAGGCAGATGGCGCGGAATGGAGCACCCAAAATACGCAATCAATTTCAAGATACACCAGCAGATGGCGCGGAATGGAGCACCAAAATTACGATACCTATTAGCACAATACACAGGCAGATGCTACGAAATGTAGCATTCAAATTACGCAATCTATCAGCAAGATACCACAGCAGATGCTACGAAATGTAGCACTCAAATTACACAATCTATCAGCAAGATACACCAGCAGATGGCACAGAATGTAGCACCCAAAATACACAATCTATCAGAAAGATACACCAGCAGATGGCACGGAATGTAGCACTCAAATTACACAATCTATAAGCAAGATACACCAGCAGATGGCACAGAATCTAGCACTCAAATTACACAATCTATCAGCAAGATACACCAGCAGAAGGCACGGAATGTAGCACCCAAATTAAACAATCTATCAGCAAGATACCACAGCAGATGCTACGAAATGTAGCACGCAAATTACGCAACCTATCAGCAAAATACACCAGCAGATGGCACGGAATGTAGCACCCAAATTACACAATCTATCAGCAAGATACCACAGAATATGCAACGAAATGTAGCACTCAAATTACACAATCTATCAGCAAGATACACCAGCAGATGGCACAGAATGTAGCACCCAAAATACACAATATATCAGAGAGATAAACCAGCAGATGGCACGGAATGTAGCACTCAAATTACGCAATCTATCAGCAAGATACACCAGCAGATGCTACGAAATGTAGCACTCAAATTACACAATCTATCAGCAAGATAAACCAGCAGATGGCACGGAATGTAGCACTCAAATTACGCAATCTATCAGCAAGATACACCAGCAGATGGCGCGGAATGGAGCACCCAAATTACGCAATCTATTAGCAAAATAAACAGGCAGATGGCGCTGACTGGAGAACCCAAATTACGCAATCTATCAGCAAGATACACAGGCAGATGCCTCGGAATGGAGCTGCTAAATTACGCAATTTATCACCAAGATACACAGGTAGATGGAGTGGAATGGAGCTGCCAAATTATGCTATTTATCAGCAAGATACACAGGCAGATGCCTCTGAATGGAGCTGCCAAATTACGCAATCTATCATCAAGATACACCAGCAGATGGCACGGAATGTAGCACCCAAATTACGCAATCTATCAGCAAGATACCCCAGCAGATGCTACAAAATGTAGCACTCAAATTACACAATCTATCAGCAAGATACCACAGCAGGTGGTACGAAATGTAGCAACCAAAACAATCTATCAGCAAGATACCCCAGCAGATGCTACGAAATGTAGCACTCAAATTATACAACCTATCAGCAAGATACCACAGCAGATGCTACGAAATGTAGCACTCAAATTATACAATCTATCAGCAAGATACTTTAGCAGGTGGTACGAAATGTAGCACTCAAATTACACAATCTATCAGTAAGATACTACAGCAGATGCTACGAAATGTAGCACTCAAATTACGCAAACTATCAGCAAGACACCACAGCAGATGCTACGAAATGTAGCACCCAAATTATACAACCTATCAGCAAGATACCACAGCGGATGCTACGATATGTAGCACTCAAATTATACAATCTATCAGCAAGATACCACAGCAGATGCGACGAAATGTAGAACCCAAATTACACAATGTATCAGCAAGATACCACAGCAGATGCTACGAAATGTAGCACTCAAATTACACAATCTATCAGCAAGATACACCAACAGATGGCACGGAAGGTAGCACTCAAATTACACAATCTGTCAACAAGATAACACAGCAGATGCTACGAATTGTAGCACACAAATTACATCATCTATCAGCAAGATACACCAGCAGAAAGCACGGAATGTAGCACACAAATTACACAATCTAACAGCAAGATACACCAGCAGATGTCACGGAATGTAGCACCCAAATTACACAATCTATCAGCAAGATACCACAGCAGATGCTACGAAATGTAGCACGCAAATTACACAATCTATCAGCAAAATACACCAGCAGATGCTACGAAATGTAGCATTCAAATTACGCAATCTATCAGCATGATACCACAGCAGATGCTACGAAATGTAGCACTCAAATTACACAATCTATCAGCAAGATACACAAGCAGATGGCACAGAATGTAGCACCAAAAATACACAATCTATCAGAAAGATACACCAGCAGATGGCACGGAATGTAGCACTCAAATTACACAATCTATCAGCAAGATACCCCAGCAGATGGCACGGAATGTAGCACTCAAATTACGCAATCTATCAGCAAGATACACCAGCAAATGCTACGAAATGTAGCACACAAATTACACAATCTATCAGCTAGATACACCTGCAGATGGCACGGAATGTAGCACCCAAATTACACAAGCGATCAGCAAGATACACCAGCAGATGGCACGGAATGTAGCACTCAAATTACGCAATCTATCAGCACGATACCACAGCAGATGCTACGGAATGTAGCACTCAAATTACACAATCTATCAGCAAGATACCACAGCAGATGCTACGAAATGTAGCACCCAAATTACGCAATCTATCAGCAAGATACACCAGCAGATGGCACGGAATGTAGCACTCAAATTACGCAATCTATCAGCAAGATACACCAGCAGATGGCACGGAATGTAGCAACCAAAACACAATCTATCAGCAAGATACCCCAGCAGATGGCACGGAATGTAGCACTTAAACTACGCAATCAACTAGCAAGATACACCAGCAGATGGTGCGGAATGTAGAACGAAAATTACGCAACCAATTAGCAAAATACACAGGCAGATGGCGCGGAATGGAGCACCCAAAATACGCAATCAATTAGCAAGATACACCAGCAGATGGCGCGGAATGGAGCACCAAAATTACGCAACCTATTAGCACAATACACAGGCAGATGCTACGAAATGTAGCATTCAAATTACGCAATCTATCAGCAAGATACCACAGCAGATGCTACGAAATGTAGCACTCAAATTACACAATCTATCAGCAAGATACACCAGCAGATGGCACAGAATGTAGCACCCAAAATACACAATCTATCAGAAAGATACACCTGCAGATGGCACGGAATGTAGCACTCAAATTACAAAATCTATCAGCAAGATACCCCAGCAGATGGCACGGAATGTAGCACTCAAATTACACAATCTATCAGCAAGATACACCAGCAGAAGGCACGGAATGTAGCACTCAAATTACACAATCTATCAGCAGGATACCACAGCAGATGCTACGAAATGTAGCACGCAAATTACGCAACCTATCAGCAAAATACACCAGCAGATGGCACGGAATGTAGCACCCAAATTACAAAATCTGTCAGCAAGATACCACAGAATATGCTACGAAATGTAGCACTCAAATTACGCAATCTATCAGCAAGATACCACAGCAGATGCTCCGAAATGTAGCACTCAAATTACACAATCTATCAGCAAGATACACCAGCAGATGGCACAGAATGTAGCACCCAAAATACACAATATATCAGAAAGATAAACCAGCAGAGGCACGGAATGTAGCACTCAAATTACGCAATCTATCAGCAAGATACACCAGCAGATGCTACGAAATGTTGCACTCAAATTACACAATCTATCAGCAAGATACACCAGCAGATGGCACGGAATGTAGCACCCAAATTACACAATCTATCAGCTAGATACACCAGCAAATAGCACGGAATGTAGCACTCAAATTACACAATCTATCAGCAAGATACCACAGCAGATGCTACGAAATGTAGCACTCAAATTACGCAATCTATCAGCAAGATACCCCAGCAGATGGCACGGAATGTAGCACCCAAATTATACAATCTATCAGCAAATTACACCAGCAGATGGCACGGGATGTAGCACTCAAATTACACAATCTATCAGCAAGATACCAGAGCAGATGGAACGGAATGTAGCACCCAAATTACACAATCTATCAGCAAGATACACCAACAGATGGCACGGAATGTAGCACCCAAATTACACAATCTATCAGCAAGATACACCAGCAGATGGCACGGAATGTAGCACCCAAATTACAAAATCTATCAGCAAGATACACCAGCAGATGGCACGGGATGTAGCACCCAAATTACACAATCTATGAGCAAGATACCACAGCAGATGCTACGAAATGTAGCACTCAAATTATACAACCTATCAGCAAGATACCACAGCAGATGCTACGAAATGTAGCAATCTAATTATACAATCTATCAGCAAGATACCATAGCAGGTGGTACGAAATGTAGCACTCAAATTACACAATCTATCAGCAAGATACTACAGCAGATGCTACGAAATGTAGCACTCAAATTACGCAAACTATCAGCAAGATACCACAGCAGATGCTACGAAATGTAGCACCCAAATTATACAACCTATCAGCAAGATACCACAGCGGATTCTACGAAATGTAGCACTCAAATTATACAATCTATCAGCATGATACCACAGCAGATGCGACGAAATGTAGAACCCAAATTACACAATGTATCAGCAAGATACCACAGCAGATGCTACGAAATGTAGCACTCAAATTACACAATCTATCAGCAAGATACACCAACAGATGGCACGGAAGGTAGCACTGAAATTACACAATCTATCAACAAGATATCACAGCAGATGCTACGAAATGTAGCACACAAATTACACAATCTGTCAGCAAGATACACCAGCAGAAAGCACGAAATGTAGCACTCAAATTACACAATCTATCAGCAAGATACTACAGCAGATGCTACGAAATGTAGCATTAAAATTACGCAAACTATCAGCAAGATACCACAGCAGATGCTACGAAATGTAGCACCCAAATTATACAACCTATCAGCAAGATACCACAGCGGATTCTACGAAATGTAGCACTCACATTATACAATCTATCAGCATGATACCACAGCAGATGCGACGAAATGTAGAACCCAAATTACACAATGTATCAGCAAGATACCACAGCAGATGCTACGAAATGTAGCACACAAATTACACAATCTGTCAGCAAGATACACCAGCAGAAAGCACGGAATGTAGCACACAAATTACACAATCTATCAGCAAGATACACCAGCAGATGGCACGGAATGTAGCACCCAAATTACACAATCTTTCAGCAAGATACCACAGCAGATGCTACGAAATGTAGCACGCAAATTACGAAATCTATCAGCAAAATACACCATCAGATGCTACGAAATGTAGCATTCAAATTACGCAATCTATCAGCATGATACCACAGCAGATGCTACGAAATGTACCACTCAAATTACACAATCTATCAGCAAGATACACAAGCAGATGGCACAGAATGTAGCACCCAAAATACACAATCTATCAGAAAGATACACCAGCAGATGGCACGAAATGTAGCACTCAAATTACACAATCCATCAGCAAGATACCGCAGGTGATGGCACGGAATGTAGCACTCAAATTACGCAATCTATCAGCACGATACCACAGCAGCTGCTACGGAATGTAGCACTCAAGTTACACAATCTATCAGCAATATACCACAGCGGATGCTACGAAATGTAGCACACAAATTACACAATCTGTCAGCAAGATACACCAGCAGAAAGCACGGAATGTAGCACACAAAGTACACAATCTATCAGCAAGATACACCAGCAGATGGCACGGAATGTAGCACCCAAATTACACAATCTATCAGCAAGATACCACAGCAGATGCTACGAAATGTAGCACGCAAATTACGAAATCTATCAGCAAAACACCAGCAGATGCTACGAAATGTAGCATTCAAATTACGCAATCTATCAGCATGATACCACAGCAGATGCTACGAAATGTAGCACTCAAATTACGCAATCTATCAGCAAGATACACCAGCAAATGCTACGAAATGTAGCACTCAAATTACACAATCTATCAGCAAGATACACCTGCAGATGGCACGGAATGTAGCACCCAAATTACACAATCTATCAGCAAGATACACCAGCAGATGGCACGGAATGTAGCACTCAAATTACGCAATCTATCAGCACGATACCACAGCAGATGCTACGGAATGTAGCACCCAATTACACAATCTATCAGCAAGATACCACAGCAGATGCTACGAAATGTAGCACCCAAATTACGCAATCTATCAGCAAGATACACCAGCAGATGGCACGGAATGTAGCACTCAAATTACGCAATCTATCAGCAAGATACACCAGCAGATGGCACGGAATGTAGCAACCAAAACACAATCTATCAGCAAGATACCCCAGCAGATGGCACGGAATGTAGCACTCAAACTACGCAATCAATTAGCAAGATACACCAGCAGATGGTGCGGAATGTAGAACGAAAATTACGCAACCAATTAGCAAAATACACAGGCAGATGGCGCGGAATGGAGCACCCAAAATACGCAATCAATTTGCAAGATACACCAGCAGATGGCGCGGAATGGAGCACCAAAATTACGATACCTATTAGCACAATACACAGGCAGATGCTACGAAATGTAGCATTCAAATTACGCAATCTATCAGCCAGATACCACAGCAGATGCTACGAAATGTAGCACTCAAATTACACAATGTATCAGCAAGATACACCAGCAGATGGCACAGAATGTAGCACCCAAAATACACAATCTATCAGAAAGATACACCAGCAGATGGCACGGAATGTAGCACTCAAATTACACAATCTATAAGCAAGATACACCAGCAGATGGCACAGAATCTAGCACTCAAATTACACAATCTATCAGCAAGATACACCAGCAGAAGGCACGGAATGTAGCACCCAAATTACACAATCTATCAGCAAGATACCACAGCAGATGCTACGAAATGTAGCACGCAAATTACGCAACCTATCAGCAAAATACACCAGCAGATGGCACGGAATGTAGCACCCAAATTACACAATCTATCAGCAAGATACCACAGAATATGCTACGAAATGTAGCACTCAAATTACGCAATCTATCAGCAAGATACCACAGCAGATGCTACGAAATGTAGCACTCAAATTACACAATCTATCAGCAAGATACACCAGCAGATGGCACAGAATGTAGCACCCAAAATACACAATATATCAGAGAGATAAACCAGCAGATGGCACGAAATGTAGCACTCAAATTACGCAATCTATCAGCAAGATACACCAGCAGATTCTACGAAATGTAGCACTCAAATTACACAATCTATCAGCAAGATAAACCAGCAGATGGCACGGAATGTAGCACTCAAATTACGCAATCTATCAGCAAGATACACCAGCAGATGCTACGAAATGTAGCACTTAAATTACACAATCTATCAGCTGGATACACCAGCAGATAGCACGGAATGTAGCACTCAAATTACACAATCTATCAGCAAGATACCACAGCAGATGCTACGAAATGTAGCACGCAAATTACGCAATCTATCAGCAAGATACACCAGCAGATGGCGCGGAATGGAGCACCCAAATTACGCAATCTATTAGCAAAATAAACAGGCAGATGGCGCTGACTGGAGCACCCAAATTACGCAATCTATCAGCAAGATACACAGGCAGATGCCTCGGAATGGAGCTGCTAAATTACGCAATTTATCACCAAGATACACAGGTAGATGGAGTGGAATGGAGCTGCCAAATTATGCTATTTATCAGCAAGATACACAGGCAGATGCCTCTGAATGGAGCTGCCAAATTTCGCAATCTATCATCAAGATACACCAGCAGATGGCACGGAATGTAGCACCCAAATTACGCAATCTATCAGCAAGATACCCCAGCAGATGCTACAAAATGTAGCACTCAAATTACACAATCTATCAGCAAGATACCACAGCAGGTGGTACGAAATGTAGCAACCAAAACAATCTATCAGCAAGATACCCCAGCAGATGCTACGAAATGTAGCACTCAAATTATACAACCTATCAGCAAGATACCACAGCAGATGCTACGAAATGTAGCACTCAAATTATACAATCTATCAGCAAGATACTTTAGCAGGTGGTACGAAATGTAGCACTCAAATTACACAATCTATGAGTAAGACACTACAGCAGATGCTACGAAATGTAGCACTCAAATTACGCAAACTATCAGCAAGACACCACAGCAGATGCTACGAAATGTAGCACCCAAATTATACAACCTATCAGCAAGATACCACAGCGGATGCTACGATATGTAGCACTCAAATAATACAATCTATCAGCAAGATACACCAGCAGATGGCGCGGAATGGAGCACCCAAATTACGCAATCTATTAGCAAAATAAACAGGCAGATGGCGCTGACTGGAGCACCCAAATTACGCAATCTATCAGCAAGATACACAGGCAGATGCCTCGGTATGGAGCTGCTAAATTACGCAATTTATCACCAAGATACACAGGTAGATGGAGTGGAATGGAGCTGCCAAATTATGCTATTTATCAGCAAGATACACAGGCAGATGCCTCTGAATGGAGCTGCCAAATTACGCAATCTATCATCAAGATACCCCAGCAGATGGCACGGAATGTAGCACCCAAATTACGCAATCTATCAGCAAGATACCCCAGCAGATGCTACAAAATGTAGCACTCAAATTACACAATCTATCAGCAAGATACCACAGCAGGTGGTACGAAATGTAGCAACCAAAACAATCTATCAGCAAGATACCCCAGCAGATGACACGGAATGTAGCACCCAAACTACGCAATCAATTAGCAAGATACACCAGCAGATGGTACGGAATGTAGAACGAAAATTACGCAACCAATTAGCAAAA
Organism: Deroplatys truncata; assembly: GCA_030765065.1. Lineage (NCBI taxonomy): Eukaryota > Metazoa > Arthropoda > Insecta > Mantodea > Mantidae > Deroplatys > Deroplatys truncata. The sequence continues at coordinate 711,921 of JAUKNL010000059.1, forward strand.
TACACAGGCAGATGGCGCGGAATGGAGCACCCAAAATACGCAATCAATTTGCAAGATACACCAGCAGATGGCGCGGAATGGAGCACCAAAATTACGATACCTATTAGCACAATACACAGGCAGATGCTACGAAATGTAGCATTCAAATTACGCAATCTATCAGCAAGATACCACAGCAGATGCTACGAAATGTAGCACGCAAATTACGCAACCTATCAGCACGATACCACAGCAGCTGCTACGGAATGTAGCACTCAAGTTACACAATCTATCAGCAATATACCACAGCAGATGCTACGAAATGTAGCACACAAATTACACAATCTGTCAGCAAGATACACCAGCAGAAAGCACGGAATGTAGCACACAAATTACACAATCTATCAGCAAGATACACCAACAGATGGCACGGAATGTAGCACCCAAATTACACAATCTATCAGCAAGATACCACAGCAGATGCTACGAAATGTAGCACGCAAATTACGAAATCTATCAGCAAAACACCAGCAGATGCTACGAAATGTAGCATTCAAATTACGCAATCTATCAGCATGATACCACAGCAGATGCTACGAAATGTAGCACTCAAATTACGCAATCTATCAGCAAGATACACCAGCAAATGCTACGAAATGTAGCACTCAAATTACACAATCTATCAGCAAGATACACCTGCAGATGGCACGGAATGTAGCACCCAAATTACACAATCTATCAGCAAGATACACCAGCAGATGGCACGGAATGTAGCACTCAAATTACGCAAACTATCAGCAAGATACCACAGCAGATGCTACGAAATGTAGCACCCAAATTATACAACCTATCAGCAAGATACCACAGCGGATTCTACGAAATGTAGCACTCAAATTATACAATCTATCAGCATGATACCACAGCAGATGCGACGAAATGTAGAACCCAAATTACACAATGTATCAGCAAGATACCACAGCAGATGCTACGAAATGTAGCACTCAAATTACACAATCTATCAGCAAGATACACCAACAGATGGCACGGAAGGTAGCACTGAAATTACACAATCTATCAACAAGATAACACAGCAGATGCTACGAAATGTAGCACACAAATTACACAATCTGTCAGCAAGATACACCAGCAGAAAGCACGGAATGTAGCACACAAATTACACAATCTATCAGCAAGATACACCAGCAGATGGCACGGAATGTAGCACCCAAATTACACAATCTATCAGCAAGATACCACAGCAGATGCTACGAAATGTAGCACGCAAATTACGAAATCTATCAGCAAAATACACCAGCAGATGCTACGAAATGTAGCATTCAAATTACGCAATCTATCAGCATGATACCACAGCAGATGCTACGAAATGTAGCACTCAAATTACACAATCTATCAGCAAGATACACAAGCAGATGGCACAGAATGTAGCACCCAAAATACACAATCTATCAGAAAGATACACCAGCAGATGGCACGGAATGTAGCACTCAAATTACACAATCCATCAGCAAGATACCCCAGGTGATGGCACGGAATCTAGCACTCAAATTACGCAATCTATCAGCACGATACCACAGCAGCTGCTACGGAATGTAGCACTCAAGTTACACAATCTATCAGCAATATACCACAGCAGATGCTACGAAATGTAGCACACAAATTACACAATCTGTCAGCAAGATACACCAGCAGAAAGCACGGAATGTAGCACACAAATTACACAATCTATCAGCAAGATACACCAGCAGATGGCACGGAATGTAGCATCCAAATTACACAATCTATCAGCAAGATACCACAGCAGATGCTACGAAATGTAGCACGCAAATTACGAAATCTATCAGCAAAACACCAGCAGATGCTACGAAATGTAGCATTCAAATTACGCAATCTATCAGCATGATACCACAGCAGATGCTACGAAATGTAGCACTCAAATTACGCAATCTATCAGCAAGATACACCAGCAAATGCTACGAAATGTAGCACTCAAATTACACAATCTATCAGCAAGATACACCAGCAGATGGCACGGAATGTAGCACTCAAATTACACAATCTATCAGCAAGATACACCAGCAGATGGCACGGAATGTAGCACCCAAAATACACAATCTATCAGAAAGATACACCAGCAGATGGCACGGAATTTAGCACTCAAATTACACAATCTATAAGCAAGATACACCAGCAGATGGCACAGAATCTAGCACTCAAATTACACAATCTATCAGCAAGATACACCAGCAGAAGGCACGGAATGTAGCACCCAAATTACACAATCTATCAGCAAGATACCACAGCAGATGCTACGAAATGTAGCACGCAAATTACGCAACCTATCAGCAAAATACACCAGCAGATGGCACGGAATGTAGCACCCAAATTACACAATCTATCAGCAAGATACCACAGAATATGCTACGAAATGTAGCACTCAAATTACGCAATCTATCAGCAAGATACCACAGCAGTTGCTACGAAATGTAGCACTCAAATTACACAATCTATCAGCAAGATACACCAGCAGATGGCACAGAATGTAGCACCCAAAATACACAATATATCAGAGAGATAAACCAGCAGATGGCACGGAATGTAGCACTCAAATTACGCAATCTATCAGCAAGATACACCAGCAGATGCTACGAAATGTAGCACTCAAATTACACAATCTATCAGCAAAATAAACCAGCAGATGGCACGGAATGTAGCACTCAAATTACGCAATCTATCAGCAAGATACCACAGCAGATGCTACGAAATGTAGCACTCAAATTACGCAATCTATCAGCAAGATACACCAGCAGATGGCGCGGAATGGAGCACCCAAATTACGCAATCTATTAGCAAAATAAACAGGCAGATGGCGCTGACTGGAGCACCCAAATTACGCAATCTATCAGCAAGATACACAGGCAGATGCCTCGGAATGGAGCTGCTAAATTACGCAATTTATCACCAAGATACACAGGTAGATGGAGTGGAATGGAGCTGCCAAATTATGCTATTTTTTAGAAAGATACACAGGCAGATGCCTCTGAATGGAGCTGCCAAATTACGCAATCTATCATCAAGATACACCAGCAGATGGCACGGAATGTAGCACCCAAATTACGCAATCTATCAGCAAGATACCCCAGCAGATGCTACAAAATGTAGCACTCAAATTACACAATCTATCAGCAAGATACCACAGCAGGTGGTACGAAATGTAGCAACCAAAACAATCTATCAGCAAGATACCCCAGCAGATGACACGGAATGTAGCACCCAAACTACGCAATCAATTAGCAAGATACACCAGCAGATGGTACGGAATGTAGAACGAAAATTACGCAACCAATTAGCAAAATACACAGGCAGATGGCGCGGAATGGAGCACCCAAAATACGCAATCAATTTGCAAGATACACCAGCAGATGGCGCGGAATGGAGCACCAAAATTACGATACCTATTAGCACAATACACAGGCAGATGCTACGAAATGTAGCATTCAAATTACGCAATCTATCAGCAAGATACCACAGCAGATGCTACGAAATGTAGCACTCAAATTACACAATCTATCAGCAAGATACCACAGCAGATGCTACGAAATGTAGCACGCAAATTACGCAACCTATCAGCAAAATACACCAGCAGATGGCACGGAATGTAGCACCCAAATTACACAATCTATCAGCAAGATACCACAGAATATGCTACGAAATGTAGCACTCAAATTACGCAATCTATCAGCAAGATACCACAGCAGATGCTACGAAATGTAGCACTCAAATTACGCAATCTATCAGCAAGATACACCAGCAGATGGCACAGAATGTAGCACCCAAAATACACAATACATCAGAAAGATAAACCAGCAGATGGCACGGAATGTAGCACTCAAATTACGCAATCTATCAGCAAGATACACCAGCAGATGCTACGAAATGTAGCACTCAAATTACACAATCTATCAGCAAGATAAACCAGCAGATGGCACGGAATGTAGCACTCAAATTACGCAATCTATCAGCAAGATACACCAGCAGATGCTACGAAATGTAGCACTCAAATTACACAATCTATCAGCTGGATACACTAGCAGATAGCACGGAATGTAGCACTCAAATTACACAATCTATCAGCAAGATACACCAGCAGATGGCGCGGAATGGAGCACCCAATTTACGCAATCTATTAGCAAAATAAACAGGCAGATGGCGCTGACTGGAGCACCCAAATTACGCAATCTATCAGCAAGACACACCAACAGATGGCACGGAAGGTAGCACTGAAATTACACAATCTATCAACAAGATCACAGCAGATGCTACGAAATGTAGCACACAAATTACACAATCTGTCAGCAAGATACACCAGCAGAAAGCACGAAATGTAGCACTCAAATTACACAATCTATCAGCAAGATACTACAGCAGATGCTACGAAATGTAGCATTAAAATTACGCAAACTATCAGCAAGATACCACAGCAGATGCCACGAAATGTAGCACCCAAATTATACAACCTATCAGCAAGATACCACAGCGGATTCTACGAAATGTAGCACTCAAATTATACAATCTATCAGCATGATACCACAGCAGATGCGACGAAATGTAGAACCCAAATTACACAATGTATCAGCAAGATACCACAGCAGATGCTACGAAATGTAGCACTCAAATTACACAATCTATCAGCAAGATACACCAACAGATGGCACGGAAGGTAGCACTGAAATTACACAATCTATCAACAAGATAACACAGCAGATGCTACGAAATGTAGCACACAAATTACACAATCTGTCAGCAAGATACACCAGCAGAAAGCACGGAATGTAGCACACAAATTACACAATCTATCAGCAAGATACACCAGCAGATAGCACGGAATGTAGCACCCAAATTACACAATCTATAAGCAAGATACCACAGCAGATGCTACGAAATGTAGCACGCAAATTACGAAATCTATCAGCAAAATACACCAGCAGTTGCTACGAAATGTAGCATTCAAATTACGCAATCTATCAGCATGATACCACAGCAGATGCTACGAAATGTAGCACTCAAATTACACAATCTATCAGCAAGATACACAAGCAGATGGCACAGAATGTAGCACCCAAAATACACAATCTATCAGAAAGATACACCAGCAGATGGCACGGAATGTAGCACTCAAATTACACAATCCATCAGCAAGATACCCCAGGTGATGGCACGGAATGTAGCACTCAAATTACGCAATCTATCAGCACGATACCACAGCAGCTGCTACGGAATGTAGCACTCAAGTTACACAATCTATCAGCAATATACCACAGCAGATGCTACGAAATGTAGCACACAAATTACACAATCTGTCAGCAAGATACACCAGCAGAAAGCACGGAATGTAGCACACAAATTACACAATCTATCAGCAAGATACACCAGCAGATGGCACGGAATGTAGCACACAAATTACACAATCTATCAGCAAGATACCACAGCAGATGCTACGAAATGTAGCACGCAAATTACGAAATCTATCAGCAAAACACCAGCAGATGCTACGAAATGTAGCATTCAAATTACGCAATCTATCAGCATGATACCACAGCAGATGCTACGAAATGTAGCACTCAAATTACGCAATCTATCAGCAAGATACACCAGCAAATGCTACGAAATGTAGCACTCAAATTACACAATCTATCAGCAAGATACACCTGCAGATGGCACGGAATGTAGCACCCAAATTACACAATCTATCAGCAAGATACACCAGCAGATGGCACGGAATGTAGCACTCAAATTACGCAATTTATCAGCACGATACCACAGCAGATGCTACGGAATGTAGCACTCAAATTACACAATCTATCAGCATGATACCACAGCAGATGCTACGAAATGTAGCACCCAAATTACGCAATCTATCAGCAAGATACACCAGCAGATGGCACGGAATGTAGCACTCAAATTACGCAATCTATCAGCAAGATACACCAGCAGATGGCACGGAATGTAGCAACCAAAACACAATCTATCAGCAAGATACCCCAGCAGATGGCACGGAATGTAGCACTCAAACTACGCAATCAATTAGCAAGATACACCAGCAGATGGTACGGAATGTAGAACGAAAATTACGCAACCAATTAGCAAAATACACAGGCAGATGGCGCGGAATGGAGCACCCAAAATACGCAATCAATTTGCAAGATACACCAGCAGATGGCGCGGAATGGAGCACCAAAATTACGATACCTATTAGCACAATACACAGGCAGATGCTACGAAATGTAGCATTCAAATTACGCAATCTATCAGCAAGATACCACAGCAGATGCTACGAAATGTAGCACGCAAATTACGCAACCTATCAGCAAAATACACCAGCAGATGGCACGGAATGTAGCACCCAAATTACACAATCTATCAGCAAGATACCACAGAATATGCAACGAAATGTAGCACTCAAATTACACAATCTATCAGCAAGATACACCAGCAGATGGCACAGAATGTAGCACCCAAAATACACAATATATCAGAGAGATAAACCAGCAGATGGCACGGAATGTAGCATTCAAATTACGCAATCTATCAGCAAGATACACCAGCAGATGCTACGAAATGTAGCACTCAAATTACACAATCTATCAGCAAGATAAACCAGCAGATGGCACGGAATGTAGCACTCAAATTACGCAATCTATCAGCAAGATACACCAGCAGATGGCGCGGAATGGAGCACCCAAATTACGCAATCTATTAGCAAAATAAACAGGCAGATGGCGCTGACTGGAGAACCCAAATTACGCAATCTATCAGCAAGATACACAGGCAGATGCCTCGGAATGGAGCTGCTAAATTACGCAATTTATCACCAAGATACACAGGTAGATGGAGTGGAATGGAGCTGCCAAATTATGCTATTTATCAGCAAGATACACAGGCAGATGCCTCTGAATGGAGCTGCCAAATTACGCAATCTATCATCAAGATACACCAGCAGATGGCACGGAATGTAGCACCCAAATTACGCAATCTATCAGCAAGATACCCCAGCAGATGCTACAAAATGTAGCACTCAAATTACACAATCTATCAGCAAGATACCACAGCAGGTGGTACGAAATGTAGCAACCAAAACAATCCATCAGCAAGATACCCCAGCAGATGCTACGAAATGTAGCACTCAAATTATACAACCTATCAGCAAGATACCACAGCAGATGCTACGAAATGTAGCACTCAAATTATACAATCTATCAGCAAGATACTTTAGCAGGTGGTACGAAATGTAGCACTCAAATTACACAATCTATCAGTAAGATACTACAGCAGATGCTACGAAATGTAGCACTCAAATTACGCAAACTATCAGCAAGACACCACAGCAGATGCTACGAAATGTAGCACCCAAATTATACAACCTATCAGCAAGATACCACAGCGGATGCTACGATATGTAGCACTCAAATTATACAATCTATCAGCAAGATACCACAGCAGATGCGACGAAATGTAGAACCCAAATTACACAATGTATCAGCAAGATACCACAGCAGATGCTACGAAATGTAGCACTCAAATTACACAATCTATCAGCAAGATACACCAACAGATGGCACGGAAGGTAGCACTCAAATTACACAATCTGTCAACAAGATAACACAGCAGATGCTACGAATTGTAGCACACAAATTACATCATCTATCAGCAAGATACACCAGCAGAAAGCACGGAATGTAGCACACAAATTACACAATCTAACAGCAAGATACACCAGCAGATGTCACGGAATGTAGCACCCAAATTACACAATCTATCAGCAAGATACCACAGCAGATGCTACGAAATGTAGCACGCAAATTACACAATCTATCAGCAAAATACACCAGCAGATGCTACGAAATGTAGCATTCAAATTACGCAATCTATCAGCATGATACCACAGCAGATGCTACGAAATGTAGCACTCAAATTACACAATCTATCAGCAAGATACACAAGCAGATGGCACAGAATGTAGCACCAAAAATACACAATCTATCAGAAAGATACACCAGCAGATGGCACGGAATGTAGCACTCAAATTACACAATCTATCAGCAAGATACCCCAGCAGATGGCACGGAATGTAGCACTCAAATTACGCAATCTATCAGCAAGATACACCAGCAAATGCTACGAAATGTAGCACACAAATTACACAATCTATCAGCTAGATACACCTGCAGATGGCACGGAATGTAGCACCAAAATTACACAACCGATCAGCAAGATACACCAGCAGATGGCACGGAATGTAGCACTCAAATTACGCAATCTATCAGCACGATACCACAGCAGATGCTACGGAATGTAGCACTCAAATTACACAATCTATCAGCAAGATACCACAGCAGATGCTACGAAATGTAGCACCCAAATTACGCAATCTATCAGCAAGATACACCAGCAGATGGCACGGAATGTAGCACTCAAATTACGCAATCTATCAGCAAGATACACCAGCAGATGGCACGGAATGTAGCAACCAAAACACAATCTATCAGCAAGATACCCCAGCAGATGGCACGGAATGTAGCACTTAAACTACGCAATCAACTAGCAAGATACACCAGCAGATGGTGCGGAATGTAGAACGAAAATTACGCAACCAATTAGCAAAATACACAGGCAGATGGCGCGGAATGGAGCACCCAAAATACGCAATCAATTAGCAAGATACACCAGCAGATGGCGCGGAATGGAGCACCAAAATTACGCAACCTATTAGCACAATACACAGGCAGATGCTACGAAATGTAGCATTCAAATTACGCAATCTATCAGCAAGATACCACAGCAGATGCTACGAAATGTAGCACTCAAATTACACAATCTATCAGCAAGATACACCAGCAGATGGCACAGAATGTAGCACCCAAAATACACAATCTATCAGAAAGATACACCTGCAGATGGCACGGAATGTAGCACTCAAATTACAAAATCTATCAGCAAGATACCCCAGCAGATGGCACGGAATGTAGCACTCAAATTACACAATCTATCAGCAAGATACACCAGCAGAAGGCACGGAATGTAGCACTCAAATTACACAATCTATCAGCAAGATACCACAGCAGATGCTACGAAATGTAGCACGCAAATTACGCAACCTATCAGCAAAATACACCAGCAGATGGCACGGAATGTAGCACCCAAATTACACAATCTGTCAGCAAGATACCACAGAATATGCTACGAAATGTAGCACTCAAATTACGCAATCTATCAGCAAGATACCACAGCAGATGCTCCGAAATGTAGCACTGAAATTACACAATCTATCAGCAAGATACACCAGCAGATGGCACAGAATGTAGCACCCAAAATACACAATATATCAGAAAGATAAACCAGCAGAGGCACGGAATGTAGCACTCAAATTACGCAATCTATCAGCAAGATACACCAGCAGATGCTACGAAATGTTGCACTCAAATTACACAATCTATCAGCAAGATACACCAGCAGATGGCACAGAATGTAGCACCCAAAATACACAATATATCAGAAAGATAAACCAGCAGAGGCACGGAATGTAGCACTCAAATTACGCAATCTATCAGCAAGATACACCAGCAGATGCTACGAAATGTTGCACTCAAATTACGCAATCTATCAGCAAGATACACCAGCAGATGGCACGGAATGTAGCACCCAAATTACACAATCTATCAGCTAGATACACCAGCAAATAGCACGGAATGTAGCACTCAAATTACACAATCTATCAGCAAGATACCAACAGCAGATGCTACGAAATGTAGCACTCAAATTACGCAATCTATCAGCAAGATACCCCAGCAGATGGCACGGAATGTAGCACCCAAATTATACAATCTATCAGCAAATTACACCAGCAGATGGCACGGGATGTAGCACTCAAATTACACAATCTATCAGCAAGATACCTGAGCAGATGGAACGGAATGTAGCACCCAAATTACACAATCTATCAGCAAGATACACCAGCAGATGGCACGAAATGTAGCACCCAAATTACACAATCTATCAGCAAGATACACCAGCAGATGGCACGGAATGTAGCACCCAAATTACAAAATCTATCAGCAAGATACACCAGCAGATGGCACGGGATGTAGCACCCAAATTACACAATCTATGAGCAAGATACCACAGCAGATGCTACGAAATGTAGCACTCAAATTATACAACCTATCAGCAAGATACCACAGCAGATGCTACGAAATGTAGCAATCAAATTATACAATCTATCAGCAAGATACCATAGCAGGTGGTACGAAATGTAGCACTCAAATTACACAATCTATCAGCAAGATACTACAGCAGATGCTACGAAATGTAGCACTCAAATTACGCAAACTATCAGCAAGATACCACAGCAGATGCTACGAAATGTAGCACCCAAATTATACAACCTATCAGCAAGATACCACAGCGGATTCTACGAAATGTAGCACTCAAATTATACAATCTATCAGCATGATACCACAGCAGATGCGACGAAATGTAGAACCCAAATTACACAATGTATCAGCAAGATACCACAGCAGATGCTACGAAATGTAGCACTCAAATTACACAATCTATCAGCAAGATACACCAACAGATGGCACGGAAGGTAGCACTGAAATTACACAATCTATCAACAAGATATCACAGCAGATGCTACGAAATGTAGCACACAAATTACACAATCTGTCAGCAAGATACACCAGCAGAAAGCACGAAATGTAGCACTCAAATTACACAATCTATCAGCAAGATACTACAGCAGATGCTACGAAATGTAGCATTAAAATTACGCAAACTATCAGCAAGATACCACAGCAGATGCTACGAAATGTAGCACCCAAATTATACAACCTATCAGCAAGATACCACAGCGGATTCTACGAAATGTAGCACTCACATTATACAATCTATCAGCATGATACCACAGCAGATGCGACGAAATGTAGAACCCAAATTACACAATGTATCAGCAAGATACCACAGCAGATGCTACGAAATGTAGCACTCAAATTACACAATCTATCAGCAAGATACACCAACAGATGGCACGGAAGGTAGCACTGAAATTACACAATCTATCAACAAGATAACACAGCAGATGCTACGAAATGTAGCACACAAATTACACAATCTGTCAGCAAGATACACCAGCAGAAAGCACGGAATGTAGCACACAAATTACACAATCTATCAGCAAGATACACCAGCAGATGGCACGGAATGTAGCACCCAAATTACACAATCTATCAGCAAGATACCACAGCAGATGCTACGAAATGTAGCACGCAAATTACGAAATCTATCAGCAAAATACACCAGCAGATGCTACGAAATGTAGCATTCAAATTACGCAATCTATCAGCATGATACCACAGCAGATGCTACGAAATGTACCACTCAAATTACACAATCTATCAGCAAGATACACAAGCAGATGGCACAGAATGTAGCACCCAAAATACACAATCTGTCAGAAAGATACACCAGCAGATGGCACGGAATGTAGCACTCAAATTACACAATCCATCAGCAAGATACCCCAGTTGATGGCACGGAATGTAGCACTCAAATTACGCAATCTATCAGCACGATACCACAGCAGCTGCTACGGAATGTAGCACTCAAGTTACACAATCTATCAGCAATATACCACAGCGGATGCTACGAAATGTAGCACACAAATTACACAATCTGTCAGCAAGATACACCAGCAGAAAGCACGGAATGTAGCACACAAAGTACACAATCTATCAGCAAGATACACCAGCAGATGGCACGGAATGTAGCACCCAAATTACACAATCTATCAGCAAGATACCACAGCAGATGCTACGAAATGTAGCACGCAAATTACGCAATCTATCAGCATGATACCACAGCAGATGCTACGAAATGTAGCACTCAAATTACGCAATCTATCAGCAAGATACACCAGCAAATGCTACGAAATGTAGCACTCAAATTACACAATCTATCAGCAAGATACACCTGCAGATGGCACGGAATGTAGCACCCAAATTACACAATCTATCAGCAAGATACACCAGCAGATGGCACGGAATGTAGCACTCAAATTACGCAATCTATCAGCACGATACCACAGCAGATGCTACGGAATGTAGCACTCAAATTACACAATCTATCAGCAAGATACCACAGCAGATGCTACGAAATGTAGCACCCAAATTACGCAATCTATCAGCAAGATACACCAGCAGATGGCACGGAATGTAGCACTCAAATTACGCAATCTATCAGCAAGATACACCAGCAGATGGCACGGAATGTAGCAACCAAAACACAATCTATCAGCAAGATACCCCAGCAGATGGCACGGAATGTAGCACTCAAACTACGCAATCAATTAGCAAGATACACCAGCAGATGGTACGGAATGTAGAACGAAAATTACGCAACCAATTAGCAAAATACACAGGCAGATGGCGCGGAATGGAGCACCCAAAATACGCAATCAATTTGCAAGATACACCAGCAGATGGCGCGGAATGGAGCACCAAAATTACGATACCTATTAGCACAATACACAGGCAGATGCTACGAAATGTAGCATTCAAATTACGCAATCTATCAGCCAGATACCACAGCAGATGCTACGAAATGTAGCACTCAAATTACACAATCTATCAGCAAGATACACCAGCAGATGGCACAGAATGTAGCACCCAAAATACACAATCTATCAGAAAGATACACCAGCAGATGGCACGGAATGTAGCACTCAAATTACACAATCTATAAGCAAGATACACCAGCAGATGGCACAGAATCTAGCACTCAAATTACACAATCTATCAGCAAGATACACCAGCAGATGGCACGGAATGTAGCACCCAAATTACACAATCTATCAGCAAGATACCACAGCAGATGCTACGAAATGTAGCACGCAAATTACGCAACCTATCAGCAAAATACACCAGCAGATGGCACGGAATGTAGCACCCAAATTACACAATCTATCAGCAAGATACCACAGAATATGCTACGAAATGTAGCACTCAAATTACGCAATCTATCAGCAAGATACCACAGCAGATGCTACGAAATGTAGCACTCAAATTACACAATCTATCAGCAAGATACACCAGCAGATGGCACAGAATGTAGCACCCAAAATACACAATATATCAGAGAGATAAACCAGCAGATGGCACGGAATGTAGCACTCAAATTACGCAATCTATCAGCAAGATACACCAGCAGATGCTACGAAATGTAGCACTCAAATTACACAATCTATCAGCAAGATAAACCAGCAGATGGCACGGAATGTAGCACTCAAATTACGCAATCTATCAGCAAGATACACCAGCAGATGCTACGAAATGTAGCACTTAAATTACACAATCTATCAGCTGGATACACCAGCAGATAGCACGGAATGTAGCACTCAAATTACACAATCTATCAGCAAGATACCACAGCAGATGCTACGAAATGTAGCACGCAAATTACGCAATCTATCAGCAAGATACACCAGCAGATGGCGCGGAATGGAGCTCCCAAATTACGCAATCTATTAGCAAAATAAACAGGCAGATGGCGCTGACTGGAGCACCCAAATTACGCAATCTATCAGCAAGATACACAGGCAGATGCCTCGGAATGGAGCTGCTAAATTACGCAATTTATCACCAAGATACACAGGTAGATGGAGTGGAATGGAGCTGCCAAATTATGCTATTTATCAGCAAGATACACAGGCAGATGCCTCTGAATGGAGCTGCCAAATTACGCAATCTATCATCAAGATACACCAGCAGATGGCACGGAATGTAGCACCCAAATTACGCAATCTATCAGCAAGATACCCCAGCAGATGCAACAAAATGTAGCACTCAAATTACACAATCTATCAGCAAGATACCACAGCAGGTGGTACGAAATGTAGCAACCAAAACAATCTATCAGCAAGATACCCCAGCAGATGCTACGAAATGTAGCACTCAAATTATACAACCTATCAGCAAGATACCACAGCAGATGCTACGAAATGTAGCACTCAAATTATACAATCTATCAGCAAGATACTTTAGCAGGTGGTACGAAATGTAGCACTCAAATTATACAACCTATCAGCAAGATACCACAGCGGATGCTACGATATGTAGCACTCAAATTATACAATCTATCAGCAAGATACCACAGCAGATGCGACGAAATGTAGAACCCAAATTACACAATGTATCAGCAAGATACCACAGCAGATGCTACGAAATGTAGCACTCAAATTACACAATCTATCAGCAAGATACACCAACAGATGGCACGGAAGGTAGCACTCAAATTACACAATCTGTCAACAAGATAACACAGCAGATGCTACGAATTGTAGCACACAAATTACAAAATCTATCAGCAAGATACACCAGCAGAAAGCACGGAATGTAGCACACAAATTACACAATCTATCAGCAAGATACACCAGCAGATGGCACGGAATGTAGCACCCAAATTACACAATCTATCAGCAAGATACCACAGCAGATGCTACGAAATGTAGCACGCAAATTACACAATCTATCAGCAAAATACACCAGCAGATGCTACGAAATGTAGCATTCAAATTACGCAATCTATCAGCATGATACCACAGCAGATGCTACGAAATGTAGCACTCAAATTACACAATCTATCAGCAAGATACACAAGCAGATGGCACAGAATGTAGCACCAAAAATACACAATCTATCAGAAAGATACACCAGCAGATGGCACGGAATGTAGCACTCAAATTACACAATCTATCAGCAAGATACCCCAGCAGATGGCACGGAATGTAGCACTCAAATTACGCAATCTATCAGCAAGATACACCAGCAAATGCTACGAAATGTAGCACTCAAATTACACAATCTATCAGCTAGATACACCAGCAGATGGCACGGAATGTAGCACTCAAATTACGCAATCTATCAGCACGATACCACAGCAGATGCTACGGAATGTAGCACTCAAATTACACAATCTATCAGCAAGATACCACAGCAGATGCTACGAAATGTAGCACCCAAATTACGCAATCTATCAGCAAGATACACCAGCAGATGGCACGGAATGTAGCACTCAAATTACGCAATCTATCAGCAAGATACCCCAGCAGATGGCACGGAATGTAGCACTTAAACTACGCAATCAACTAGCAAGATACACCAGCAGATGGTGCGGAATGTAGAACGAAAATTACGCAACCAATTAGCAAAATACACAGGCAGATGGCGCGGAATGGAGCACCCAAAATACGCAATCAATTAGCAAGATACACCAGCAGATGGCGCGGAATGGAGCACCAAAATTACGCAACCTATTAGCACAATACACAGGCAGATGCTACGAAATGTAGCATTCAAATTACGCAATCTATCAGCAAGATACCACAGCAGATGCTACGAAATGTAGCACTCAAATTACACAATCTATCAGCAAGATACACCAGCAGATGGCACAGAATGTAGCACCCAAAATACACAATCTATCAGAAAGATACACCAGCAGATGGCACGGAATGTAGCACTCAAATTACAAAATCTATCAGCAAGATACCCCAGCAGATGGCACGGAATGTAGCACTCAAATTACACAATCTATAAGCAAGATACACCAGCAGATGGCACAGAATCTAGCACTCAAATTACACAATCTATCAGCAAGATACACCAGCAGAAGGCACGGAATGTAGCACTCAAATTACACAATCTATCAGCAAGATACCACAGCAGATGCTACGAAATGTAGCACGCAAATTACGCAACCTATCAGCAAAATACACCAGCAGATGGCACGGAATGTAGCACCCAAATTACACAATCTGTCAGCAAGATACCACAGAATATGCTACGAAATGTAGCACTCAAATTACGCAATCTATCAGCAAGATACCACAGCAGATGCTCCGAAATGTAGCACTCAAATTACACAATCTATCAGCAAGATACACCAGCAGATGGCACAGAATGTAGCACCCAAAATACACAATATATCAGAAAGATAAACCAGCAGAGGCACGGAATGTAGCACTCAAATTACGCAATCTATCAGCAAGATACACCAGCAGATGCTACGAAATGTTGCACTCAAATTACACAATCTATCAGCAAGATACACCAGCAGATGGCACGGAATGTAGCACCCAAATTACACAATCTATCAGCTAGATACACCAGCAGATAGCACGGAATGTAGCACTCAAATTACACAATCTATCAGCAAGATACCCCAGCAGATGGCACGGAATGTAGCACTCAAATTACACAATATATCAGAAAGATAAACCAGCAGAGGCACGGAATGTAGCATTCAAATTACGCAATCTATCAGCAAGATACCACAGCAGATGCTACGAAATGTAGCACTCAAATTACACAATCTATCAGCAAGATACACCAGCAGATGGCACAGAATGTAGCACCCAAAATACACAATCTATCAGAAAGATACACCAGCAGATGGCACGGAATGTAGCACTCAAATTACAAAATCTATCAGCAAGATACCCCAGCAGATGGCACGGAATGTAGCACTCAAATTACACAATCTATAAGCAAGATACACCAGCAGATGGCACAGAATCTAGCACTCAAATTACACAATCTATCAGCAAGATACACCAGCAGAAGGCACGGAATGTAGCACTCAAATTACACAATCTATCAGCAAGATACCACAGCAGATGCTACGAAATGTAGCACGCAAATTACGCAACCTATCAGCAAAATACACCAGCAGATGGCACGGAATGTAGCACCCAAATTACACAATCTGTCAGCAAGATACCACAGAATATGCTACGAAATGTAGCACTCAAATTACGCAATCTATCAGCAAGATACCACAGCAGATGCTCCGAAATGTAGCACTCAAATTACACAATCTATCAGCAAGATACACCAGCAGATGGCACAGAATGTAGCACCCAAAATACACAATATATCAGAAAGATAAACCAGCAGAGGCACGGAATGTAGCACTCAAATTACGCAATCTATCAGCAAGATACACCAGCAGATGCTACGAAATGTTGCACTCAAATTACACAATCTATCAGCAAGATACACCAGCAGATGGCACGGAATGTAGCACCCAAATTACACAATCTATCAGCTAGATACACCAGCAGATAGCACGGAATGTAGCACTCAAATTACACAATCTATCAGCAAGATACCACAGCAGATGCTACGAAATGTAGCACTCAAATTACGCAATCTATCAGCAAGATACCCCAGCAGATGGCACGGAATGTAGCACCCAAATTATACAATCTATCAGCAAATTACACCAGCAGATGGCACGGGATGTAGCACTCAAATTACACAATCTATCAGCAAGATACCAGAGCAGATGGCACGGAATGTAGCACCCAAATTACACAATCTATCAGCAAGATACACCAGCAGATGGCACGGAATGTAGCACCCAAATTACACAATCTATCAGCAAGATACACCAGCAGATGGCACGGAATGTAGCACCCAAATTACAAAATCTATCAGCAAGATACACCAGCAGATGGCACGGGATGTAGCACCCAAATTACACAATCTATGAGCAAGATACCACAGCAGATGCTACGAAATGTAGCACTCAAATTATACAACCTATCAGCAAGATACCACAGCAGATGCTACGAAATGTAGCAATCAAATTATACAATCTATAAGCAAGATACCATAGCAGGTGGTACGAAATGTAGCACTCAAATTACACAATCTATCAGCAAGATACTACAGCAGATGCTATGAAATGTAGCACTCAAATTACGCAAACTATCAGCAAGATACCACAGCAGATGCTACGAAATGTAGCACCCAAATTACACAACCTATCAGCAAGATACCACAGCGGATTCTACGAAATGTAGCACTCAAATTACACAATCTATCAGCAAGATACACCAACAGATGGCACGGAAGGTAGCACTGAAATTACACAATCTATCAACAAGATAACACAGCAGATGCTACGAAATGTAGCACACAAATTACACAATCTGTCAGCAAGATACACCAGCAGAAAGCACGAAATGTAGCACTCAAATTACACAATCTATCAGCAAGATACTACAGCAGATGCTACGAAATGTAGCATTAAAATTACGCAAACTATCAGCAAGATACCACAGCAGATGCTACGAAATATAGCACCCAAATTATACAACCTATCAGCAAGATACCACAGCGGATTCTACGAAATGTAGCACTCAAATTATACAATCTATCAGCATGATACCACAGCAGATGCGACGAAATGTAGAACCTAAATTACACAATGTATCAGCAAGATACCACAGCAGATGCTACGAAATGTAGCACTCAAATTACACAATCTATCAGCAAGATACACCAACAGATGGCACGGAAGGTAGCACTGAAATTACACAATCTATCAACAAGATAACACAGCAGATGCTACGAAATGTAGCACACAAATTACACAATCTGTCAGCAAGATACACCAGCAGAAAGCACGGAATGTAGCACACAAATTACACAATCTATCAGCAAGATACACCAGCAGATGGCACGGAATGTAGCACCCAAATTACACAATCTATCAGCAAGATACCACAGCAGATGCTACGAAATGTAGCACGCAAATTACGAAATCTATCAGCAAAATACACCAGCAGATGCTACGAAATGTAGCATTCAAATTACGCAATCTATCAGCATGATACCACAGCAGATGCTACGAAATGTACCACTCAAATTACACAATCTATCAGCAAGATACACAAGCAGATGGCACAGAATGTAGCACCCAAAATACACAATCTATCAGAAAGATACACCAGCAGATGGCACGGAATGTAGCACTCAAATTACACAATCCATCAGCAAGATACCCCAGGTGATGGCACGGAATGTAGCACTCAAATTACGCAATCTATCAGCACGATGCCACAGCAGCTGCTACGGAATGTAGCACTCAAGTTACACAATCTATCAGCAATATACCACAGCGGATGCTACGAAATGTAGCACACAAATTACACAATCTGTCAGCAAGATACACCAGCAGAAAGCACGGAATATAGCACACAAACTACACAATCTATCAGCAAGATACACCAGCAGATGGCACGGAATGTAGCACCCAAATTACACAATCTATCAGCAAGATACCACAGCAGATGCTACGAAATGTAGCACGCAAATTACGAAATCTATCAGCAAAACACCAGCAGATGCTACGAAATGTAGCATTCAAATTACGCAATCTATCAGCATGATACCACAGCAGATGCTACGAAATGTAGCACTCAAATTACGCAATCTATCAGCAAGATACACCAGCAAATGCTACGAAATGTAGCACTCAAATTACACAATCTATCAGCAAGATACACCTGCAGATGGCACGGAATGTAGCACCCAAATTACACAATCTATCAGCAAGATACACCAGCAGATGCCACGGAATGTAGCACTCAAATTACGCAATCTATCAGCACGATACCACAGCAGATGCTACGGAATGTAGCACTCAAATTACACAATCTATCAGCAAGATACCACAGCAGATGCTACGAAATGTAGCACCCAAATTACGCAATCTATCAGCAAGATACACCAGCAGATGGCACGGAATGTAGCACTCAAATTACGCAATCTATCAGCAAGATACACCAGCAGATGGCACGGAATGTAGCAACCAAAACACAATCTATCAGCAAGATACCCCAGCAGATGGCACGGAATGTAGCACTCAAACTGCGCAATCAATTAGCAAGATACACCAGCAGATGGTACGGAATGTAGAACGAAAATTACGCAACCAATTAGCAAGATACACCAGCAGATGGCGCGGAATGGAGCACCAAAATTACGATACCTATTAGCACAATACACAGGCAGATGCTACGAAATGTAGCATTCAAATTACGCAACCTATCAGCCAGATACCACAGCAGATGCTACGAAATGTAGCACTCAAATTACACAATCTATCAGCAAGATACACCAGCAGATGGCACAGAATGTAGCACCCAAAATACACAATCTATCAGAAAGATACACCAGCAGATGGCACGGAATGTAGCACTAAATTACACAATCTATAAGCAAGATACACCAGCAGATGGCACAGAATCTAGCACACAAATTACACAATCTATCAGCAAGATACACCAGCAGAAGGCACGGAACGTAGCACCCAAGTTACACAATCTATCAGCAAGATACCACAGCAGATGCTACGAAATGTAGCACGCAAATTACGCAACCTATCAGCAAAATACACCAGCAGATGGCACGGAATGTAGCACCCAAATTACACAATCTATCAGCAAGATACCACAGAATATGCTACGAAATGTAGCACTCAAATTACGCAATCTATCAGCAAGATACCACAGCAGATGCTACGAAATGTAGCACTCAAATTACACAATCTATCAGCAAGATACACCAGCAGATGGCACAGAATGTAGCACCCAAAATACACAATATATCAGAGAGATAAACCAGCAGATGGCACGGAATGTAGCACTCAAATTACGCAATCTATCAGCAAGATACACCAGCAGATGCTACGAAATGTAGCACTCAAATTACACAATCTATCAGCTGGATACACCAGCAGATAGCACGGAATGTAGCACTCAAATTACACAATCTATCAGCAAGATACCACAGCAGATGCTACGAAATGTAGCACTCAAATTACGCAATCTATCAGCAAGATACACCAGCAGATGGCGCGGAATGGAGCACCCAAATTACGCAATCTATTAGCAAAATAAACAGGCAGATGGCGCTGACTGGAGCACCCAAATTACGCAATCTATCAGCAAGATACACAGGCAGATGCCTCGGAATGGAGCTGCTAAATTACGCAATTTATCACCAAGATACAAAGGTAGATGGAGTTGAATGGCGCTGCCAAATTATGCTATTTATCAGCAAGATACACAGGCAGATGCCTCTGAATGGAGCTGCCAAATTACGCAATCTATCATCAAGATACACCAGCAGATGGCACGGAATGTAGCACCCAAATTACGCAATCTATCAGCAAGATACCCCAGCAGATGCTACAAAATGTAGCACTCAAATTACACAATCTATCAGCAAGATACCACAGCAGGTGGTACGAAATGTAGCAACCAAAACAATCTATCAGCAAGATACCCCAGCAGATGACACGGAATGTAGCACCCAAACTACGCAATCAATTAGCAAGATACACCAGCAGATGGTACGGAATGTAGAACGAAAATTACGCAACCAATTAGCAAAATACACAGGCAGATGGCGCGGAATGGAGCACCCAAAATACGCAATCAATTTGCAAGATACACCAGCAGATGGCGCGGAATGGAGCACCAAAATTACGATACCTATTAGCACAATACACAGGCAGATGCTACGAAATGTAGCATTCAAATTACGCAATCTATCAGCAAGATACCACAGCAGATGCTACGAAATGTAGCACTCAAATTACACAATCTATCAGCAAGATACACCAGCAGATGGCACAGAATGTAGCACCCAAAATACACAATCTATCAGAAAGATACACCAGCAGATGGCACGGAATGTAGCACTCAAATTACACAATCTATAAGCAAGATACACCAGCAGATGGCACAGAATCTAGCACTCAAATTACACAATCTATCAGCAAGATACACCAGCAGAAGGCACGGAATGTAGCACCCAAATTACACAATCTATCAGCAAGATACTACAGCAGATGCTACGAAATGTAGCACTCAAATTACACAATCTATCAGCTGGATACACCAGCAGATAGCACGGAATGTAGCACTCAAATTACACAATCTGTCAGCAAGATACCACAGCAGATGCTACGAAATGTAGCACTCAAATTACACAATCTATCAGCAAGATAAACCAGCAGATGGCACGGAATGTAGCACTCAAATTACGCAATCTATCAGCAAGATACACCAGCAGATGCTACGAAATGTAGCACTCAAATTACACAATCTATCAGCTGGATACACCAGCAGATAGCACGGAATGTAGCACTCAAATTACACAATCTATCAGCAAGATACCACAGCAGATGCTACGAAATGTAGCACTCAAATTACGCAATCTATCAGCAAGATACACCAGCAGATGGCGCGGAATGGAGCACCCAAATTACGCAATCTATTAGCAAAATAAACAGGCAGATGGCGCTGACTGGAGCACCCAAATTACGCAATCTATCAGCAAGATACACAGGCAGATGCCTCGGAATGGAGCTGCTAAATTACGCAATTTATCACCAAGATACACAGGTAGATGGAGTGGAATGGAGCTGCCAAATTATGCTATTTATCAGCAAGATACACAGGCAGATGCCTCTGAATGGAGCTGCCAAATTACGCAATCTATCATCAAGATACACCAGCACATGGCACGGAATGTAGCACCCAAATTACGCAATCTATCAGCAAGATACTCCAGCAGATGCTACAAAATGTAGCACTCAAATTACACAATCTATCAGCAAGATACCACAGCAGGTGGTACGAAATGTAGCAACCAAAACAATCTATCAGCAAGATACCCCAGCAGATGCTACGAAATGTAGCACTCAAATTATACAACCTATCAGCAAGATACCACAGCAGATGCTACGAAATCTAGCACTCAAATTATACAATCTATCAGCAAGATACTTTAGCAGGTGGTACGAAATGTAGCACTCAAATTACACAATCTATCAGTAAGATACTAGAGCAGATGCTACGAAATGTAGCACTCAAATTACGCAAACTATCAGCAAGACACCACAGCAGATGCTACGAAATGTAGCACCCAAATTATACAACCTATCAGCAAGATACCACAGCGGATGCTACGATATGTAGCACTCAAATTATACAATCTATCAGCAAGATACCACAGCAGATGCGACGAAATGTAGAACCCAAATTACACAATGTATCAGCAAGATACCACAGCAGATGCTACGAAATGTAGCACCCAAATTACACAATCTATCAGCAAGATACACCAACAGATGGCACGGAAGGTAGCACTCAAATTACACAATCTTTCAACAAGATAACACAGCAGATGCTACGAATTGTAGCACACAAATTACACAATCTATCAGCAAGATACACCAGCAGAAAGCACGGAATGTAGCACACAAATTACACAATCTATCAGCAATATACACCAGCAGATGGCACGGAATGTAGCACCCAAATTACACAATCTATCAGCAAGATACCACAGCAGATGCTACGAAATGTAGCACTCAAATTACACAATCTATCAGCAAGATACACAAGCAGATGGCACAGAATGTAGCACCAAAAATACACAATCTATCAGAAAGATACACCAGCAGATGGCACGGAATGTTGCACTCAAATTACACGATCTATCAGCAAGATACCCCAGCAGATGGCACGGAATGTAGCACTCAAATTACGCAATCTATCAGCAAGATACACCAGCAAATGCTACGAAACGTAGCACTCAAATTACACAATCTATCAGCTAGATACACCTGCAGATGGCACGGAATGTAGCACCCAAATTACACAACCGATCAGCAAGATACACCAGCAGATGGCACGGAATGTAGCACTCAAATTACGCAATCTATCAGCACGATACCACAGCAGATGCTACGGAATGTAGCACTCAAATTACACAATCTATCAGCAAGATACCACAGCAGATGCTACGGAATGTAGCACCCAAATTACGCAATCTATCAGCAAGATACACCAGCAGATGGCACGGAATGTAGCACTCAAATTACGCAATCTATCAGCAAGATACACCAGCAGATGGCACGGAATGTAGCAACCAAAACACAATCTATCAGCAAGATACCCCAGCAGATGGCACGGAATGTAGCACTTAAACTACGCAATCAACTAGCAAGATACACCAGCAGATGGTGCGGAATGTAGAACGAAAATTACGCAACCAAGTAGCAAAATACACAGGCAGATGGCGCGGAATGGAACACCCAAAATACGCAATCAATTAGCAAGATACACCAGCAGATGGCGCGGAATGGAGCACCAAAATTACGCAACCTATTTGCACAATACACAGGCAGATGCTACGAAATGTAGCATTCAAATTACGCAATCTATCAGCAAGATACCACAGCAGATGCTACGAAATGTAGCACTCAAATTACACAATCTATCAGCAAGATACACCAGCAGATGGCACAGAATGTAGCACCCAAAATACACAATCTATCAGAAAGATACACCAGCAGATGGCACGGAATGTAGCACTCAAATTACAAAATCTATCAGCAAGATACCCCAGCAGATGGCACGGAATGTAGCACTCAAATTACACAATCTATAAGCAAGATACACCAGCAGATGGCACAGAATCTAGCACTCAAATTACACAATCTATCAGCAAGATACACCAGCAGAAGGCACGGAATGTAGCACTCAAATTACACAATCTATCAGCAAGATACCACAGCAGATGCTACGAAATGTAGCACGCAAATTACGCAACCTATCAGCAAAATACACCAGCAGATGGCACGGAATGTAGCACCCAAATTACACAATCTATCAGCAAGATACCACAGAATATGCTACGAAATGTAGCACTCAAATTACGCAATCTATCAGCAAGATACCACAGCAGATGCTCCGAAATGTAGCACTCAAATTACACAATCTATCAGCAAGATACACCAGCAGATGGCACAGAATGTGGCAGCCAAAATACACAATATATCAGAAAGATAAACCAGCAGAGGCACGGAATGTAGCACTCAAATTACGCAATCTATCAGCAAGATCCACCAGCAGATGCTACGAAATGTTGCACTCAAATTACACAATCTATCAGCAAGATACACCAGCAGATGGCACGGAATGTAGCACCCAAATTACACAATCTATCAGCTATATACACCAGAAGATAGCACGGAATGTAGCACTCAAATTACACAATCTATCAGCAAGATACCACAGCAGATGCTACGAAATGTAGCACTCAAATTACGCAATCTATCAGCAAGATACCACAGCAGATAATACGAAATGTAGCACCCAAATTACGCAATCTATCAGCAAGATACACCAGCAGATGGCACGGTATGTAGCACTCAAATTACACAATCTATCAGCAAGATACACCAGCAGATGGCACGGAATGTAGCAACCAAAACACAATCTATCAGCAAGATACCCCAGCAGATGGCACGGAATGTAGCACTCAAACTACGCAATCAATTAGCAAGATACACCAGCAGATGGTGCGGAATGTAGCACCCAAATTACGCAAACAATTAGCAAAATACACAGGCAGATGGCGCGGAATGGAGCACCCAAAATACGCAATCAATTAGCAAGATACACCAGCAGATGGCGCGGAATGGAGCACCCAAATTACGCAATCTATTAGCAAAATACACAGGCAGATGGCGCTGAATGGAGCACCCAAATTGCGCAATCTATCAGCAAGATACACAGGCAGACTCCTCGGAATGGAGCTGCCAAATTACGCAATTTATCACCAAGATACACAGGTAGATGGAGTGGAATCGAGCTGCCAAATTATGCTATTTATCAGCAAGATACACAGGCAGATGCCTCTGAATGGAGCTGCCAAATTACGCAATCTATTTGCAAAATACACAGGTAGATGGAGCGGAATGGAGCACCCAAATTACGCGATCTATCATCAAGATACACCAGCAGATGGCACGGAATGTAGCACCCAAATTACGCAATCTATCAGCACGATAACCAGCAGATGCCACGGAGTGGAGCACCTAAATTACGCAATCGATCAGCAAGATACCCCAGCAGATGCTACAAAATGTAGCACTCAAATTACACAATCTATCAGCAAGATACCCCAGCAGATGGCACGGAATGTAGCACCCAAACTACGCCATCTATCAGCAAGATACCCCAGAATATGGCACGGAAAGTAGCATTCAAATTACAATTCTATCAGCAAGATACACCAGCAGATGGAAGGGAATATAGCACCCAAATTACACAATCTATCAGCAAGATACCACAGCAGATGGCACGGAATGTAGCACCCAAATTATACAAGCTATCAGCAAATTACACCAGCAGATGGCACGGGATGTACCACTCAAATTACACAATCTATCAGCAAGATACCAGAGCAGATGGCACGGAATGTAGCACCCAAATTACACAATCTATCAGCAAGATACACCAGCAGATGGCACGGAATGTAGCACCCAAATTACACAATCTATCAGCAAGATACACCAGCAGATGGCACGGAATGTAGCACCCAAATTAAAAAATCTATCAGCAAGATACACCAGCAGATGGCACGGGATGTAGCACCCAAATTACACAATCTATGAGCAAGATACCACACCAGATGCTACGAAATGTAGCACTCAAATTATACAACCTATCAGCAAGATACCACAGCAGATGCTACGAAATGTAGCAATCAAATTATACAATCTATCAGCAAGATACCATAGCAGGTGGTACGAAATGTAGCACTCAAATTACACAATCTATCAGCAAGATACTACAGCAGATGCTACGAAATGTAGCACTCAAATTACGCAAACTATCAGCAAGATACCACAGCAGATGCTACGAAATGTAGCACCCAAATTATACAACCTATCAGCAAGATACCACAGCGGATTCTACGAAATGTAGCACTCAAATTATACAATCTATCAGCATGATACCACAGCAGATGCGACGAAATGTAGAACCCAAATTACACAATGTATCAGCAAGATACCACAGCAGATGCTACGAAATGTAGCACTCAAATTACACAATCAATCAGCAAGATACACCAACAGATGGCACGGAAGGTAGCACTGAAATTACACAATCTATCAACAAGATAACACAGCAGATACTACGAAATGTAGCACACAAATTACACAATCTGTCAGCAAGATACACCAGCAGAAAGCACGAAATGTAGCACTCAAATTACACAATCTATCAGCAAGATACTACAGCAGATGCTACGAAAAGTAGCACTCCAATTACGCAAACTATCAGCAAGATACCACAGCAGATGCTACGAAATGTAGCACCCAAATTATACAACCTATCAGCAAGATACCACAGCGGATTCTACGAAATGTAGCACTCAAATTATACAATCTATCAGCATGATACCACAGCAGATGCGACGAAATGTAGAACCCAAATTACACAATTTATCAGCAAGATACCACAGCAGATGCTACGAAATGTAGCACTCAAATTACACAATCAATCAGCAAGATACACCAACAGATGGCAGGGAAGGTAGCATTGAAATTACACAATCTATCAACTAGATAACACAGCAGATGCTGCGAAATGTAGCACACAAATTACACAATCTGTCAGCAAGATACACCAGCAGAAAGCACGGAATGTAGCACACAAATTACACAATCTATCAGCAAGATACACCAGCAGATGGCACGGAATGTAGCACCCAAATTACACAATCTATCAGCAAGATACCACAGCAGATGCTACGAAATGTAGCACGCAAATTACGAAATCTATCAGCAAAATACACCAGCAGATGCTACGAAATGTAGCATTCAAATTACGCAATCTATCAGCATGATACCACAGCAGATGCTACGAAATGTAGCACTCAAATTACACAATCTATCAGCAAGATACACAAGCAGATGGCACAGAATGTAGCACCCAAAATACACAATCTATCAGAAAGATACACCAGCAGATGGCACGGAATGTAGCACTCAAATTACACAATCTATCAGCAAGATACCCCAGGTGATGGCACGGAATGTAGCACTCAAATTACGCAATCCATCAGCACGATACCACAGCAGCTGCTACGGAATGTAGCACTCAAATTACACAATCTATCAGCAAGATACCACAGCAGATGCTACGAAATGTAGCACACAAATTACACAATCTGCCAGCAAGATACACCAGCAGAAAGCACGGAATGTAGCACACAAATTACGCAATCTATCAGCAAGATACACCAGCAGATGGCACGGAATGTAGCACCCAAATTACACAATCTATCAGCAAGATACCACAGCAGATGCTACGAAATGTAGCACGCAAATTACGAAATCTATCAGCAAAACACCAGCAGATGCTACGAAATGTAGCATTCAAATTACGCAATCTATCAGCATGATACCACAGCAGATGCTACGAAATGTAGCACTCAAATTACGCAATCTATCAGCAAGATACACCAGCAAATGCTACGAAATGTAGCACTCAAATTACACAATCTATCAGCAAGATACACCAGCAGATGGCACGGAATGTAGCAACCAAAACACAATCTATCAGCAAGATACACCAGCAGATGGCACGGAATGTAGCACTCAAATTACGCAATCTATCAGCACGATACCACAGCAGATGCTACGGAATGTAGCACTCAAATTACACAATCTATCAGCAGGATACCACAGCAGATGCTACGAAATGTAGCACCCAAATTACGCAATCTATCAGCAAGATACACCAGCAGATGGCACGGAATGTAGCACTCAAATTACGCAATCTATCAGCAAGATACACCAGCAGATGGCACGGAATGTAGCAACCAAAACACAATCTATCAGCAAGATACCCCAGCAGATGGCACGGAATGTAGCACTCAAACTACGCAATCAATTAGCAAGATACACCAGCAGATGGTACGGAATGTAGAACGAAAATTAAGCAACCAATTAGCAAAATACACAGGCAGATGGCGCGGAATGGAGCACCCAAAATACGCAATCAATTTGCAAGATACACCAGCAGATGGCGCGGAATGGAGCACCAAAATTACGATACTTATTAGCACAATACACAGGCAGATGCTACGAAATGTAGCATTCAAATTACGCAATCTATCAGCAAGATACCACAGCAGATGCTACGAAATGTAGCACTCAAATTACACAATCTAACAGCAAGATACACCAGCAGATGGCACAGAATGTAGCACCCAAAATACACAATCTATCAGAAAGATACACCAGCAGTTGGCACGGAATGTAGCACTCAAATTACACAATCTATCAGCAAGATACCCCAGCAGATGGCACGGAATGTAGCACTCAAATTACACAATCTATAAGCAAGATACACCAGCAGATGGCACAGAATCTAGCACTCAAATTACACAATCTATCAGCAAGATACACCAGCAGAAGGCACGGAATGTAGCACCGAAATTACACAATCTATCAGCAAGATACTTCAGCAGATGCTACGAAATGTAGCACGCAAATTACGCAACCTATCAGCAAAATACACCAGCAGATGGCACGGAATGTAGCACCCAAATTACACAATCTATCAGCAAGATACCACAGAATATGCTACGAAATGTAGCACTCAAATTACGCAATCTATCAGCAAGATACCACAGCAGATGCTACGAAATGTAGCACTCAAATTACACAATCTATCAGCAAGATACACCAGCAGATGGCACAGAATGTAGCACCCAAAATACACAATATATCAGAAAGATAAACCAGCAGATGGCACGGAATGTAGCACTCAAATTACGCAATCTATCAGCAAGATACACCAGCAGATGCTACGAAATGTAGCACTGAAATTAATCAATCTATCAGCAAGATAAACCAGCAGATGGCACGGAATGTAGCACTCAAATTACGCAATCTATCAGCAAGATACACCAGCAGATGCTACGAAATGTAGCACTCAAATTACACAATCTATCAGCTAGATACACCAGCAGATAGCACGGAATGTAGCACTCAAATTACACAATCTATCAGCAAGATACCACAGCAGATGCTACGAAATGTAGCACACAAATTACGCAATCTATCAGCAAGATACACCAGCAGATGGCACGGAATGTAGCACTCAAATTACAAAATCTATCAGCAAGATACCACAGCAGATGGTACGAAATGTAGCAACCAAAACAATCTATCAGCAAGATACCCCAGCAGATTGCACGAAATGTAGCACGCAAATCACGAAATCTATCA
This sequence comes from Deroplatys truncata, assembly GCA_030765065.1. Classification (NCBI taxonomy): domain Eukaryota; kingdom Metazoa; phylum Arthropoda; class Insecta; order Mantodea; family Mantidae; genus Deroplatys; species Deroplatys truncata. Next base: position 741,927 of record JAUKNL010000059.1, read on the forward strand.
CCAAAATACACCAGCAGATGGCACGGAATGTAGCACTCAAATTACACAATCTATCAGCAAGATACCACATGCTACGAAATATAGCATTCAAATTACGCAATCTATCAGCATGATACCACAGCAGATGCTACGAAATGTAGCACTCAAATTACACAATCTATCAGCAAGGTACACAAGCAGATGGCACAGAATGTAGCACCCAAAATACACAATCGATCAGAAAGATACACCAGCAGATGGCACGGAATGTAGCACTCAAATTACACAATCTATCAGCAAGATACCCCAGCAGATGGCACGGAATGTAGCACTCAAATCACGCAATCTATCAGCAAGATACACCAGCAAATGCTACGAAATGTTGCACTCAAATTACACAATCTATCAGCAAGATACACCTGCAGATGGCACGGAATGTAGCACCCAAATTACACAATCTATCAGCAAGATACACCAGCAGATGGCACGGAATGTAGCCCTCAAATTACGCAATCTATCAGCACGATACCACAGCAGATGCTACGGAATGTAGCACTCAAATTACACAATCTATCAGCAAGATACCACAGCAGATGCTACGAAATGTAGCACTCAAATTACGCAACCTATCAGCAAGATACCACAGCAGATGCTACGAAATGTAGCACCCAAATTACGCAATCTATCAGCAAGATACACCAGCAGATGGCACGGAATGTAGCACTCAAATTACTCAAACTATCAGCAAGATACACCAGCAAATGGCTGGGAATTTAGCAACCAAAACACAATCTATCAGCAAGATACCCCAGCAGATGGCACGGAATGTAGCACTCAAACTACGCAATCAATTAGCAAGATACACCAGCAGATGGTGCGGAATGTAGAACCCAAATTACGCAAACAATTAGCAAAATACACAGGCAGATGGCGCGGAATGGAGCACCCAAAATACGCAATCAATTAGCAAGGTACACCAGCAGATGGCGCGGAATGGAGCACCAAAATTACGCAATCTATTAGCACAACACACAGGCAGATGCTTCGAAATGTAGCATTCAAATTACGCAATCTATCAGCAAGATACCACAGCAGATGCTACGAAATGTAGCACTCAAATTACACAATCTATCAGCAAGATACAACAGCAGATGGCACAGAATGTAGCACCCAAAATACACAAACTATCAGAAAGATACACCAGCAGATGGCACGGAATGTAGCACTCAAATTACATAATCTATCAGCAAGATACCCCAGCAGATGGCACGGAATGTAGCACTCAAATTACGCAATATATCAGCAAGATACACCAGCAGATGCTACGAAATGTAGCACTCAAATTACACAATCTATCAGCAAGATACACCTGCAGATGGCACGGAATGTAGCACCCAAATTACACAATCTATAAGCAAGATACACCAGCAGATGGCACAGAATGTAGCACTCAAATTACGCAATCTATCAGCACGATACCACAGCAGATGCTACGAAATGTAGCACTCTAATTACACAATTTATTAGCAAGATACCACAGCAGATGCTACGAAATGTAGCACCGAAATTACGCAATCTATCAGCAAGATACACCAGCAGCTGGCACGGAGTGTAGCACTCAAATTACGCAATCTATCAGCAAGATACACCTGCAGATGGCACGGAATGTAGCATCCAAATTACACAATCTATCAGCAAGATACCCCAGCAGGTGGCACGGAATGTAGCACTCTAACTACAAATCAATTAGCAACATACACCAGCAGATGGCGCGGAATGGAGCACCCAAATTACGCAATCTATTAGCAAAATACACAGGCAGATGGCGCTGAATGGAGCACCCAAATTACGCAATTTATAAGCAAAATACACGGGCAGATGCCTCGGAATGGAGCTGCCAAATTACGCAATTTTTCACCAAGATACACAGGTAGATGGAGCGGAATGGAGCACCTAGATTATCCAATCTGTCAGCAAGATACACAGGCAGATGCCTCTGAATGGAGCTGCCAAATTACGCAATCTATTAGCAAAACACACAGGTAGATGGAGCGGAATGGAGCACCCAAACTACGCAATCTATCATCAAGATACACCACCAGATGGCACGGAATGTAGCACCCAAATTACACAATCTATCAGCAAGATACCACAGCAGATGCTACGAAATGTAGCACTCAAATTACACAATCTATCAGCAAGATAAACCAGCAAATGGCACGGAATGTAGCACCCAAATTACACAATCTATCAGTAAGATACCACAACAGATGCTATGAAATGTAGCACTCAAATTACGTAATCTATCAGCAACATACACCAGCAGATGGCACGGAATGTAGCACTCAAATTACACAATCTATCAGCAAGATACCACAGCAGATGCTACTAAATGTAGCACTCAAACTACACAATCTATCAGCCAGATACACCACCAGATGGCACGGAATGTGGCACCCAAATTACACAATCTATCAGCAAGATACCACATGCTACGAAATGTAGCATTCAAATTACGCAATCTATCAGCATGATACCACAGCAGATGCTACGAAATGTAGCACTCAAGTTACACAATCTATCAGCAAGATACACAAGCAGATGGCAAAAATTTAGCACCCAAAATACACAATCTATCAGAAAGATACACCAGCAGATGGCACGGAATGTAGCACTCAAATTACACAATCTATCAGCAAGATACCCAGCAGATGGCACGAAATGTAGCACTCAAATTACACAATCTATCAGCAAGATACACCAGCAGATGCCAAGGAATGTAGCACTCAAATTGCACAATCTATCAGCAAGATACCTCAGCAGATGGCACGGAATGTAGCACTCAGGTTACGCAATCTATCAGCAAGATACACCAGCAGATGCTACGAAATGTAGCACTCAAATTACACAATCTATAAGCCACATACACCAGCAGATGGCACGGAATGTGGCACCCAAATTACACAATCTATGAGCAAGATACCACAGCAAATGCTACGAAATGTAGCACTCAAATTATACAACCTATCAGCAAGATACCACAGCAGGTGGTACGAAATGTAGCACTCAAATTACACAATCTATCAGCAAGATACTACAGCAGATGCTATGAAATGTAGCACTCAAATTACGCAAACTATCAGCAAGATACCACAGCAGATGCTACGAAATGTAGCACCCAAATTATACAACCTATCAGCAAGATACCACAGCGGATGCTACGAAATGTAGCACTCAAATTATACAATCTATCAGCAAGATACCACAGCAGATGCGACGAAATGTAGCACCCAAATTACACAAAATATCAGCAAGATACCACAGCAGATGCTACGGAATGTAGCACTCAAATTACGCAACCTATCAGCAAGATACCACAGCAGATGCTACGAAATGTAGCACCCAAATTACGCAATCTATCAGCAAGATACACCAGCAGATGGCACTGAATGTATCACCCAAATTACGCAATCTATCAGCAAGATACACCAGCAGATGGCACGGAATGTAGCAACCAAAACGCAATCTATCAGCAAGATACCCCAGCAGATGGCACGGAATGTAGCACTCAAACTACGCAATCAATTAGCAAGATACACCAGCAGATGGTGCGGAATGTAGAACCCAAATTACGCAAACAATTAGCAAAATACACAGGCAGATGGCGCGGAATGGTGCACCAAAATTACGCAATCTATTAGCACAATACACAGGCAGATGCTACGAAATGTAGCACCCAAATTATACAACCTATCAGCAAGATACCACAGCGGATGCTACGAAATGTAGCACTCAAATTATACAATCTATCAGCAAGATACCACAGCAGATGCGACGAAATGTAGCACCCAAATTACACAAAATATCAGCAAGATACCACAGCAGATGCTACGGAATGTAGCACTCAAATTACGCAACCTATCATCAAGATACCACAGCAGATGCTACGAAATGTAGCACTCAAATTACACAATCTATCAGCAAGATACACCAGCAGATGGCACAGAATGTAGCACCCAAAATACACAATCTATCAGAAAGATACACCAGCAGATGGCACTGAATGTAGCACTCAAATTACACAATCTATCAGCACGATACCCCAGCAGATGGCACGGAATGTAGCACTCAAATTACGCAATCTATCAACAAGATACACCAGCAGATGCTACGAAATGTAGCACTCAAATTACACAATCTATCAGCAAGATACACGTGCAGATGGCACGGAATGTAGCATCCAAATTACATAATCTATAAGCAAGATATACCAGCAGATGGCACAGAATGTAGCACTCAAATTACGCAATCTATCAGCACGATACCACAGCAGATGCTACGAAATGTAGCACTCAAATTACACAATTTATCAGCAAGATACCACAGCAGATGCTACGAAATGTAGCACCGAAATTACGCAATCTATCAGCAAGATACACCAGCAGATGGCACGGAGTGTAGCACTCAAATTACGCAATCTATCAGCAAGATACACCAGCAGATGACACGGAATGTAGCAACCAAAACACAATCTATCAGCAAGATACCCCAGCAGATGGCACGGAATGTAGCACTCAAACTACGCAATCAATTAGCAAGATACACCAGCAGATGGTGCGGAATGTAGCACCCAAATTACGCAAACAATTAGCAACATACACAGGCAGATGGCGCGGAATGGAGCACCCAAATTACGCAATCTATTAGCAAAATACACAGGCAGACGGCGCTGAATGGAGCACCCAAATTACGCAATCTATCAGCAAGATACACCAGCAGATGGCACGGAATGTAGCACTCAAATTACACAATCTATCAGCAAGATACCACAGCAGATGCTACTAAATGTAGCACTCAAACTACACAATCTATCAGCAAGATACCACAGCAGATGCTACGAAATGTAGCACTCAAATTACACAATCTTTCAGCAAGATACACCAGCAGATGCCAATGAATGTAGCACTCAAATTGCACAATCTATCAGCAAGATACCTCAGCAGATGGCACGGAATGTAGCACTCCAATTACGCAATCTATCAGCAAGATACACCAGCAGATGCTACGAAATATAGCACTCAAATTACACAATCTATCAGCCAGATACACCAGCAGATGGCACGGAATGTAGCACCCAAATTACAAATTTTATCAGAAAGATACACCAGGAGATTGCACGGAATGCAGCACTCAAATTACGCAATCTATCAGCAAGATACACCAGCAGATGGCACGGAATGTAGCACTCAAATTACACAATCTATCAGCAAGATACCACAGCAGATGCTACGAAATGTAGCACTCAAATTACACAATCTATCAGCAAGGTACACCAGCAGAAGGCACGGAATGTAGCACCCTAATTACACAATCTATCAGCAAGATACACCAGCAGATGGCACGGAATGTAGCACCCAAATTACACAATCTATCACCAAGATACCACAGCAGATGCTACGAAATGTAGCACGCAAATTACGCAACCTATCAGCAAAATACACCAGCAGATGGCACGGAATGTAGCACCCAAATTACACAATCTATCAGCAAGATACACCAGCAGATGGCACAGAATCTAGCACCCAAAATACACAATCTATCAGAAAGATAAACCAGCAGATGGCACGGAATGTAGAACTCAAATTACGCAATCTATCAGCAAGATACACCAGCAGATGCTACGAAATGTAGCACTCAAATTACAAAATGTATCAGCAAGATACACCAGCAGATGCCACGGAATGTAGCACCCAAATTACACAATCTATAAGCAAGATACACCAGCAGATGGCACAGAATGTAGCACTCAAATTACACAATCTGTCAGCACGATACCAGCGCAGATGCTACGAAATGTAGCACTCAAATTACACAATCTATCAGCAAGATACCACAGCAGATGCTACGAAATGTAGCACTCAAATTACGCAATCTATCAGCAAGATACCACAGCAGATAATACGAAATGTAGCACCCAAATTACGCAATCTATCAGCAAGATACACCAGCAGATGGCACGGACTGTAGCACTCAAACTACACTATCTATCAGCAAGATACACCAGCAGATGGCACGGAATGTATCAACCAAAACACAATCTATCAGCAAGATACCCCAGCAGATGGCACGGAATGTAGCACTCAAACTACGCAATCAATTAGCAAGATACACCAGCAGATGGCGCGGAATGGAGCACCCAAATTTTGCAATCTATTAAAAAAATACACAGGCAGATGGCGCTGAATGGAGCACCCAAATTACGCAATCTATCAGCAGGATACACAGGCAGATGCCTCGGAATGGAGCTACCAAATTACGCAATTTATCACCAAGATACACAGGTAGAAGGAGTGGAATGGAGCTGCCAAATTATGCTATTTATCAGCAAGTTACACAGGCAGATGCCACTGAATCGAGCTGCGAAACTACGCAATCTATCATCAAGATACACCAGCAGATGGCACGGAATGTAGCACCCAAATTACGCAATCTAACAGCAAGATACCCCAGCAGATGCCACGGAGTGGAGCACCTAAATTACGCAATCGATCAGTAAGATACCCCAGAAGATGCTACAAAATGTAGCACTCAAATTACACAATCTATCAGCAAGATACCACAGCAGGTGGTACGAAATGTAGCAACCAAAACAATCTATCAGCAAGATACCCCAGGAATGGCACGGAATGTAGCACCCAAATTACGCCATCTATCAGCAAGATACCCCAGAATATGGCACGGAAAGTAGCACCCAAATTACACATTCTATCAGCAAGATACACCAGCAGATGGAAGGGAATGTAGCACCCAAATGACACAATCTATCAGCAAGATACCACAGCAGATGGCACGGAATGTAGCACCCAAATTACACAATCTATCAGCAAGTTACACCAGCAGATGCTAAGAATGTAGCACTCAAATTACACAATCTATCAGCAAGATACCAGAGCAGATGGCACGGAATGCAGCACTCAAATTACGCAATCTATCAGCAAGATACACCAGCAGATGGCACGGAATGTAGCACTCAAATTACACAATCTATCAACAAGATACACCAGCAGAAGGCACGGAATGTAGCACCCAAATTACACAATCTATCAGCAAGATACACCAGCAGATGGCACGTAATGTAGCACCCAAATTACACAATCTATCAGCAAGATACCACAGCAGATGCTACGAAATGTAGCACTCAAATTGCACAATCTATCAGCAAGATACACCAGCAGATGGCACAGAATGTAGCACCCAAAATACACAATCTATCAGAAAGATACACCAGCAGATGGCAAGGAATGTAGCACTCAAATTACACAATCTATCAGCAATATACCCCAGCTGATAGCACGGAATGTAGCACTCAAATTACGCAATCTATGTGCAAGATACACCAGCAGATGCTACAAAATGTAGCACTCAAATTACACAATCTATCAGCACGATACACCAGCAGATACTACGAAATGTAGCACTCAATTTACACAATCTATAAGCAAGATACACCAACAGTTGGCACGGAAGATAGCACTTAAATTACACAATCTATCAGCAAGATACCACAGCAGATGCTACGAAATGTAGCACACAAATTACACAATATATCAGCAAGATACACCAGCAGATGGCACGGAATGTAGCACTCAAATTACGCAAACAATTAGCAAAATACACAGGCAGATGGCACGGAATGGAGCACCCAAAATACGCATTCAATTAGCAAGATACACCAGCAGATGGCGCGGAATTGAGCACCCAAATTACGCAATCTATCAGCAAGATACATAGGTAGATGCTTCGGAATGGAGCTGCAAATTACGCGATTTATCACCAAGATACACAGGTCGATGGAGCGGAATGGAGCACCTAGATTATGCAATTTGTCAGCAAGATACACAGGCAGATGCCACTGAATGGAGCTGCCAAATTACGCAATCTATTAGCAAAATACACAGGTAGATGGAGCGGAATGGAGCACCCAAATTACGCAATCTATCATCAAGATACACCAGCAGATGGCACGGAATGTAGCACCCAAATTACACAATCTATCAGCAAGATACCACAGCAGATGCTACGAAATGTAGCACTCAAATTACACAATCTATCAGCAAGATACACCAGCAGATGGCACGGAACGTAGCACCCAAATTACACAATCTATCAGTAAGATACCACAGCAGATGCTATGAAATGTAGCACTCAAATTACGCAATCTATCAGCAAAATACACCAGCAGATGGATCGGAATGTAGCACCCAAATTACACAATCTATCAGCAAGATACACTAGCAGATTGCACGGAATGCAGCACTCAAATTATGCAATCTATCAGCAAGATACACCAGCAGATGGCACGGAATGTAGCACTCAAATTACACAATCTATCAGCGAGATACCACAGCAGATGCTACGAAATGTAGCACGCAAATTACGCAATCTATCAGCAAAATACATCAGCAGATGGCACGGAATGTAGCACCCAAATTACACAATCTATCAGCAAGATACCACAGCAAATGCTACGAAATGTAGCACTCAAATTACGCAATCTATCAGCAAGATACCACAGCAGATGCTACGAAATGTAGCACTCAAATTACACAATCTATCAGCAAGATACACCAACAGATGGCACAGACTGTAGCACCCAAAATACACAATCTATCAGAAAGATACACCAGCAGATGGCACGGAATATAGCACTCAAATTACACAATCTATCAGCAAGATACCCCAGCAGATAGCACGGAATGTAGCACTCAAATTACGCAATCTATCAGCAAGACACACCAGCAAATGCTACGAAATATAGCACTCAAATTACACAATCTATCAGCAAGATACACCAGCAGATGGCACGGAATATAAAACCCAAATTACACAATTTATCAGCAAGATACACCAGCAGATGGCACAGAATGTAGCACTCAAATTACGCAATCTATCAGCACGATACCAAAGCAGATGCTACGAAATGTAGCACTCAAATTACGCACTCTATCAGCAAGATACCACAGCAGATAATACGAAATGTAGCACCCAAATTACGCAATCTATCAGCAAGATACACCAGCAGATGGCACGGAATGTATCACTCATATTACGCAATCTATCAGCAAGATACACCAGCAGATGGCACGGAATGTAGCAACCAAAACACAATGTATCAGCAAGATACCCCAGCAGATGGCACGGAATGTAGCACCCAAATTACGCAATCTATTAGCAAAATACACAGGCAGATGGCGCAGAATGGAGCAACCAAATTACGCAATCTATCAGCAAGATACACAGGCAGATGCCTCGGAATGGAGCTGCCAAATTACGCAATTTATCACCAAGATACACAGGTAGATGGAGCGGAATGGAGCTGCCAAATTGTGCTATTTATCAGCAAGATACACAACCAGATGCCTCTGAATGGAGCTACCAAATTACGCAATTTATCAGCAAGATACACAGGTAGATGGAGCGGAATTGAGCAGCTAGATTATGCAATCTGTCAGCAAGATATACAGGAGGATGCCGCGGAATGGAGCTGCCAAATTACGCAATCTATTAGTAAAATACACAGGTAGATGGAGCGGAATGGAACATCCAAATTACGCAATCTATCAGCAAGATACCACAGCAGATGCTGCGAAATGTAGCACACAAATTGAACAATATATCAGCAAGATACACCAGCACATGTCACGGAATGTAGCACCCAAATTACACAATCTATCATAAAGATACACCAGCAGATGGCACGGAATGTAGCCCCCAAATTACACAATCTATCAGTAAGATACCACAGCAGATGCTATGAAATGTAGCACTCAAATTACATAATCTATCAGCAACATACACCAGCAGATGGCACGTAATGTAGCACTCAAATTACACAATCTATCAGCAAGATACCACAGCAGATGCTACGACATGTAGCACTCAAACTACGCAATTTATCAGCAAGATACCACAGCAGATACTACGAAATGTAGATCTCATATTACACAACCTTTCAGCAAGATACTCCAGCAGATGCCACGGAATGTAGCACCTAAATTACACAATCTATCAGCAGGATATCACAGCAGATGCTATGAAATGTAGCACTCAAATTACGCAATCTATCAGCAAGATACACCAACCGATTGCACGGTATGTAGCACTCAAATTACGCAATCTATCAGCAAGATACACCAGCAGATGGCACGGAATGTAGCAACCAAAACACAATCTATCAGCAGAATACCCCAGCAGATGGCACGGAATTGTAGTACTCAAATTATGCAATCAATTACCAAGATACACCAGCGGATGGCGCGGAATGTAGCACACAAATTACGCAATCAATTAGCAAAATACACAGGCAGATGGCACGGAATGGAGCACCCAAATTACGCAATCTATCAACAAGATACACAGGCAGAATGCCTCGGAATGGAGCTGCCAAATTACGCAATTTATCAGCAAGATACACAGGTAGATGGAGCGGAATGGAGCTGCCAAATTATGCTATTTATCAGCAAGATACACAGGTAGATGGAGCGGAATGGAGCACCTAGATTATGCAATCTGTCAGCAAGATACACAGGCAGATGCCGCGGAATGGAGCTGCCAAATTACACAATCTATTAGCAAAATACACAGGTAGATGGAGCGGAATGGAGCACCCAAATTACGCAATCTATCATCAAGATACACCAGCAGATGGCACGGAATGTAGCACCCAAATTACACAATATATCAGTAAGATACCACAGCAGATGCTACGAAATGTAGCACTCAAATTACGCAATCTATCACAAAGATACACCAGCAGATGGCACGGATTATAGCACTAAAATTACACAATCTATCAGCAAGATACCACAGCAGATGCTACGAAATGTAGCACTCAAATTGCGCAATCTATCAGCAAGATACACCAGCAGATGGCACAGAATGTAGAACTCAAATTACACAATCTATCAGCAAGATACACCAGCAGATGGCACGGAATGTAGCACCCAAATTACACAATCTATCAGCAAGATACCACAGCAGATGCTATGAAATGTAGCACTCAAATTACGCAATCTATCAGAAAGACACCACAGCAGATGCTACGAAATGTAGCACCCAAATTGCGCAATCTATCAGCAAGATACATCAGCAGATGGTGCGGAATGTAGCACCCAAATTACGCAAACAATTAGCAAAACACACAGGCACATGGCGCGGAATGGAGCCCCCAAAATACGCAATCAATTAGCAAGATACACCAGCAGATGGCGCGGATTGGAGCACCCAAATTACGCAATCTATTAGCAAAATACACAGGCAGATGGCACGTAATGTAGCAACAAAATTACACAATCTATCAGCAAGATACCACAGCAGATGCTACGAAATGTAGCACTCAAATTGCACAATCTATCAGCAAGATACATCAGCAGATGGCACAGAATGTAGCACCCAAAATACACAATCTATCAGAAAGATACACCAGCAGATGGCAAGGAATGTAGCACTTAAATTACACAATCTAGCAGCAATATACCCCAGCAGATAGCACGGAATGTAGCACTCAAATTACGCAATCTATCTGCAAGATACACCAGCAGATGCTACGAAATGTAGCACTCAAATTACACAATCTATCAGCACGATACACCAGCAGATGGCACGCATTGTAGCACCCAATTTACACAATCTCTCTGCAGGATACACCAGCAGATGGCACGGAATGTAGCACTCAAATTACACAATCTATCAGCACGATACCACAGCAGATGCTACAAAATATAGCATTCAAATTACACAATCTATCAGCAAGAAACCAAAGCAGATGCTACGAAATGTAGCACTCAAATTGCGCAATCTATCAGCAAGGTACCACAGCAGATGCTACGAAATGTAGCACCCAAATTACGCAATCTATCAGGAAGATACACCAGCAGATGGCACGGAATGTAGCACTCAAATTACGCAATCAATTAGCAAGATACACCAGCAGATGGCGCGGAATGTAGCACCCAAATTACGCAAACAATTAGCAAAACACACAGGCAGATGGCGCGGAATGGAGCACCCAAAATACGCAATCAATTAGCACGATACACCAGCAGATGTCGCGGAATGGAGCACCCAAATTCTGCAATCTATTAGCAAAACACACAGCCAGATGGCGCTGAATGGAGCACCCAAATTACGGAATCTATCAGCAAGATACACAGGCAGATGCCTCGGAATGGAGCTGCCAAATTACGCAATTTTTCACCAAGATACACAGGTAGATGGAGCGGAATGGAGCTGCCAAATTATGCCAATTATCAGCAAAATACACAGCCAGATGCCTCTGAATGGAGCTGCCAAATTACGCAATTTATCAACAAGATACACAGGTAGATGGAGCGGAATGGAGCACCTAGATTATGCAATCTATCAGCAAGATAAACCAGCAGATGGCACGGAATGTAGCACTCAAACTACGCAATCAATTAGCAACATACACCAGCAGATGGCGCCGAATGTAGCACCCAAATTACGCAAATAATTAGCAAAACACACAGGCAGATGGCGCGGAATGGAGCACCCAAAATACGCAATCAATTAGCAAGATACACCAGCAGATGTCGCGGAATGGAGCACCCAAATTCTGCAATCTATTAGCAAAACACACAGCCAGATGGCGCTGAATGGAGCACCCAAATTACGGAATCTATCAGCAAGATACACAGGCAGATGCCTCGGAATGGAGCTGCCAAATTACGCAATTTTTCACCAAGATACACAGGTAGATGGAGCGGAATGGATCTGCCAAATTATGCTAATTATCAGCAAAATACACAGCCAGATACCTCTGAATGGAGCTGCCAAATTACGCAATTTATCAACAAGATACACAGGTAGATGGAGCGGAATGGAGCACCTAGATTATGCAATCTGTCAGCAAGATACACAGGCAGATGCCGCGGAATGGAGCTGCCAAATTACGCAATCTATTAGCAAAATACACAGGTAGGTGGAGCGGAATGGAACACCCAAATTACGCAATCTATCATCAAGATACACCAGCAGATGGCACGGAATGTAGCACCCAAATTACACAATCTATCAGCAAGATACCACAGCAGATGCTACGAAATGTAGCACTCAAATTGCACAATCTATCAGCAATATACACCAGCAGATGGCACGGAATGTAGCACCCAAATTACACAATCTATCAGTAAGATACCACAGCAGATGCTATGAAATGTAGCACTCAAATTACACAATCTATCAGCAACATACACCAGCAGAAGGCACGTAATGTAGCACTCAAATTACACAATCTATCAGCAAGATACCACAGCAGATGCTACGAAATGTAGCACTCAAACTACGCAATCTATCAGCAAGATACCACAGCAGATGCTACGAAATGTAGCACTCAAATTACACAACCTTTCAGCAAGATACACAAGCAGATGCCACGGAATGTAGCACACAAATTGCACAATCTATCAGCAAGATACCCCAGCAGATGGCACGGAATGTAGCACTCAAATTACGCAATCTATCAGCAAGATACACCAGCAGATCGCACGGAAAGTAGCACTCATATTACGCAATTTATCAGCATGATACCACAGCAGATGCTACGAAATGTAGCACTCAAATTACGCAATCTATCAGCAAGATACCACAGCAGATGCTACGAAATGTAGCACTCAAATTACGCAATCTATCAGCAAGATACCACAGCAGATGCTACGAAATGTAGCACTCAAATTACACAATCTATCAGCAAGATACACCAGCAGATGGCACGGATTGTAGCACCCAAATTATACAATCTATCAGCAGGATATCACAGCAGATGCTATGAAATGTAGCACTCAAACTACGCAATCTATCAGCAAGATACACCAACAGATGGCACGGTATGTAGCACTCAAAATACGCAATCTATCAGCAAGATACACCAGCAGATGTCGCGGAATGGAGCACCCAAATTACGGAATCTATCAGCAAGATACACAGGCAGATGCCTCGGAATGGAGCTGCCAAATTACGCAATTTATCAGCAAGATACACAGGTAGATGGAGCGGAATGGAGCTGCCAAATTATGCTATTTATCAGCAAGATACACAGCCGGATGCCTCTGAATGGAGCTGCCAAATTACGCAATTTATCAGCAAGATACACTGGTAGATGGAGCGGAATGGAGCACCTAGATTATGCAATCTGTCAGCAAGATACACAGGCAGATGCCGCGGAATGGAGCTGCCAAATTACGCAATCTATTAGCAAAATACACAGGTAGATGGAGCGGAATGGAGCACCCAAATTACGCAATCTATCATCAAGATACACCAGCAGATGGCACGGAATGTAGCAACCAAATTACACAATCTATCAGTAAGATACCACAGCAGGTGGTACGAAATGTAGCAACCAAAACACAATCCATCAGCAAGATACCCCAGCAGATGGCACGGAATGTAGAACCCAAATTACGCCATCTATCGGCATGATACCCCAGATTATGGCACGGAAAGTAGCACCCAAATTACACAATCTATCAGCAAGATACACCAGCAGATGGCACGGAATGTAGCACCCAAATTACACAATCTATCAGCAAGATACCACAGCAGATGGCACGGAATGTATCACCCAAATTACACAATCTATCAGAAAGATACACCAGCGGATGCTAAGAAATGTAGCACTCAAATTACACAATCTATAAGCAAGATACCACAGCAGATGCCACGGAATGTAGCACCCAAATTACACAATCTATCAGCAAGATACACCAGCACATGGCACGGGATGTAGCACCCAAATTACACAATCTATGAGCAAGATACCACAGCAGATGCTACAAAATGTAGCACTAAAATTATACAATCTATCAGCAAGATACTACAGCAGATGCTACGAAATGTAGCACTCAAATTACGCAAACTATCAGCAAGATACCACAGCAGATGCTACGAAATGTAGCACCCAAATTATACAATCTATCACCAAGACACCACAGCAGATGCTACGAAATGTAGCACTCAAATTATACAATCTGTCAGCAAGATACCACAGAATATGCGACGAATTGTAGCACCCAAATTACACAATATATCAGCAAGATACCACAGCAGATACTACGAAATGTAGCACTCAATTTACACAATCTATCAGCACGATACACCAACAGTTGGCACGGAAGGTAGCACCCAAATTACACAATCTATCAGCAAGATAACACAGCAGATGCTACGAAATGTAGCACACAAATTACACAATATATCAGCAAGATACACCAGCAGATGGCACGGAATGTAGCACTCAAATTACGCAAACAATTAGCAAAATACACAGGCAGATGGCACGGAATGGAGCACCCAAAATACGCATTCAATTAGCAAGATACACCAGCAGATGGCGCGGAATGGAGCACCCAAATTACGCAATCAATTAGCAAAATACACAGGCAGATGGCGCTGAATGGAGCACCCAAATTACGCAATCTATCAGCAAGATACATAGGTAGATGCTTCGGAATGGAGCTGCCAAATTACGCTATTTATCACCAAGATACACAGGTAGATGGAGCGGAATGGAGCACCTAGATTATGCAATTTGTCAGCAAGATACACAGGCAGATGCCTCTGAATGGAGCTGCCAAATTACGCAATCTATTAGCAAAATACACAGGTAGATGGAGCGGAATGGAGCACCCAAATTACGCAATCTATCATCAAGATACACCAGCAGATGGCACGGAATGTAGCACCCAAATTACACAAACTATCAGCAAGATACCACAGCAGATGCTACGAAATGTAGCACTCAAACTACACAATCTATCAGCAAGATACACCAGCAGATGGCACGGAACGTAGCACCCAAATTACACAATCTATCAGTAAGATACCACAACAGATGCTATGAAATGTAGCACTCAAATTACGCAATCTATCAGCAAAATACACCAGCAGATGGATCGGAATGTAGCACCCAAATTACACAATCTATAAGCAAGATACACCAGCAGATTGCACGGAATGCAGCACTCAAATTACACAATCTATCAGCAAGATACACCAGTGGATGGCACGGAATGTAGCACCCAAATTACACAATCTATCAGCAAGATAACACAGCAGATGCTACGAAATGTAGCACGCAAATTACGCAACCTATCAGCAAAATACACCAGCAGATGGCACGGAATGTAGCACCCAAATTACACAATCTATCAGCAAGATACACCAGCAGATGGCACAGAATCTAGCACCCAAAATACACAATCTATCAGAAAGATAAACCAGCAGATGGCACGGAATGTAGAACTCAAATTACGCAATCTATCAGCAAGATACACCAGCAGATGCTACGAAATGTAGCACTCAAATTACAAAATGTATCAGCAAGATACACCAGCAGATGCCACGGAATGTAGCACCCAAATTACACAATCTATAAGCAAGATACACCAGCAGATGGCACAGAATGTAGCACTCAAATTACACAATCTGTCAGCACGATACCAGCGCAGATGCTACGAAATGTAGCACTCAAATTACACAATCTATCAGCAAGATACCACAGCAGATGCTACGAAATGTAGCACTCAAATTACGCAATCTATCAGCAAGATACCACAGCAGATAATACGAAATGTAGCACCCAAATTACGCAATCTATCAGCAAGATACACCAACAGATGGCACGGACTGTAGCACTCAAATTACACTGTCTATCAGCAAGATACACCAGCAGATGGCACGGAATGTATCAACCAAAACACAATCTATCAGCAAGATACCCCAGCAGATGGCACGGAATGTAGCACTCAAACTACGCAATCAATTAGCAAGATACACCAGCAGATGGTGCGGAATGTAGCACCAAAATTACGCAAACAATTAGCAAAATAAACAGGCAAATGGCGCGGAATGGAGCACCCATAATACGCAATTAATTAGCAAGATACACCAGCAGATGGCGCGGAATGGAGCACCCAAATTTTGCAATCTATTAAAAAAATACACAGGCAGATGGCGCTGAATGGAGCACCCAAATTACGCAATCTATCAGCAGGATACACAGGCAGATGCCTCGGAATGGAGCTACCAAATTACGCAATTTATCAACAAGATACACAGGTAGAAGGAGTGGAATGGAGCTGCCAAATTATGCTATTTATCAGCAAGTTACACAGGCAGATATGCGGCGCCGTGGCCGAGTGGTTAGACCGCTCGCCTTCCACCGAGGCAGCCCGGGTTCAATCCCAGGGACCTGCATGTGGGATTTGTGGTGGACGAAGCGGCGTCTGGGCGGGTTTTCTCCGGGTTCTCCGGTTTCCCCCGCCATTCATTCCACCAACTGCTCCATCATCACCTTTCCTTTCATCTATTTCACCAACATTTCGCTTCATCTACTTCCTTCATCCCATACCAGGCATCGGGCTGATCACCCATCCTGGATGCTCTGTCTGATCCATGAGTGTCTGTTCCTCGACGGGTCTCTGACCCCAGGCACCCGCTTGTAAGTCCTGGGGGGTGTAAGTCCTACATAAGAGGAGGGTAAACAGATAATGAATACACAGGCAGATGCCACTGAATCGAGCTGCGAAACTACGCAATCTATCATCAAGATACACCAGCAGATGGCACGGAATGTAGCACCCAAATTACGCAATCTAACAGCAAGATACCCCAGCAGATGCCACGGAGTGGAGCACCTAAATTACGCAATCGATCAGTAAGATACCCCAGCAGATGCTACAAAATGTAGCACTCAAATTACACAATCTATCAGCAAGATACCACAGCAGGTGGTACGAAATGTAGCAACCAAAACAATCTATCAGCAAGATACCCCAGGAATGGCACGGAATGTAGCACCCAAATTACGCCATCTATCAGCAAGATACCCCAGAATATGGCACGGAAAGTAGCACCCAAATTACACATTCTATCAGCAAGATACACCAGCAGATGGAAGGGAATGTAGACCCAAATGACACAATCTATCAGCAAGATACCACAGCAGATGGCACGGAATGTAGCACCCAAATTACACAATCTATCAGCAAGTTACACCAGCAGATGCTAAGAATGTAGCACTCAAATTACACAATCTATCAGCAAGATACCAGAGCAGATGGCACGGAATGCAGCACTCAAATTACGCAATCTATCAGCAAGATACACCAGCAGATGGCACGGAATGTAGCACTCAAATTACACAATCTATCAGCAAGATACACCAGCAGAAGGCAAGGAATGTAGCACCCAAATTACAAAATCTATCAGCAAGATACACCAGCAGATGGCACGTAATGTAGCACCCAAATTACACAATCTATCAGCAAGATACCACAGCAGATGCTACGAAATGTAGCACTCAAATTGCACAATCTATCAGCAAGATACACCAGCAGATGGCACAGAATGTAGCACCCAAAATACACAATCTATCAGAAAGATACACCAGCAGATGGCAAGGAATGTAGCACTCAAATTACACAATCTATCAGCAATATACCCCAGCAGATAGCACGGAATGTAGCACTCAAATTACGCAATCTATCTGCAAGATACACCAGCAGATGCTACAAAATGTAGCACTCAAATTACACAATCTATCAGCAAGATACCACAGCAGATGCTACAAAATGTAGCACACAAATTACACAATATATCAGCAAGATACACCAGCAGATGCCACGGAATGTAGCACTCAAATTACGCAAACAATTAGCAAAATACACAGGCAGATGGCACGGAATGGAGCACCCAAAATACGCATTCAATTAGCAAGATACACCAGCAGATGGCGCGGAATGAAGCACCCAAATTACGCAATCAATTAGCAAAATACACAGGCAGATGGCGCTGAATGGAGCACCCAAATTACGCAATCTATCAGCAAGATACATAGGTAGATGCTTCGGAATGGAGCTGCAAATTACGCGATTTATCACCAAGATACACAGGTCGATGGAGCGGAATGGAGCACCTAGATTATGCAATTTGTCAGCAAGATACACAGGCAGATGCCACTGAATGGAGCTGCCAAATTACGCAATCTATTAGCAAAATACACAGGTAGATGGAGCGGAATGGAGCACCCAAATTACGCAATCTATCATCAAGATACACCAGCAGATGGCACGGAATGTAGCACCCAAATTACACAATCTATCAGCAAGATACCACAGCAGATGCTACGAAATGTAGCACTCAAATTACACAATCTATCAGCAAGATACACCAGCATATGGCACGGAACGTAGCACCCAAATTACACAATCTATCAGTAAGATACCACAGCAGATGCTATGAAATGTAGCACTCAAATTACGCAATCTATCAGCAAAATACACCAGCAGATGGATCGGAATGTAGCACCCAAATTACACAATCTATCAGCAAGATACACCAGCAGATTGCACGGAATGCAGCACTCAAATTATGCAATCTATCAGCAAGATACACCAGCAGATGGCACGGAATGTAGCACTCAAATTACACAATCTATCAGCGAGATACCACAGCAGATGCTACGAAATGTAGCACGCAAATTACGCAATCTATCAGCAAAATACATCAGCAGATGGCACGGAATGTAGCACCCAAATTACACAATCTATCAGCAAGATACCACAGCAAATGCTACGAAATGTAGCACTCAAATTACGCAATCTATCAGCAAGATACCACAGCAGATGCTACGAAATGTAGCACTCAAATTACACAATCTATCAGCAAGATACACCAACAGATGGCACAGAATGTAGCACCCAAAATACACAATCTATCAGAAAGATACACCAGCAGATGGCACGGAATATAGCACTCAAATTACACAATCTATCAGCAAGATACCCCAGCAGATAGCACGGAATGTAGTACTCAAATTACGCAATCTATCAGCAAGACACACCAGCAAATGCTACGAAATATAGCACTCAAATTACACAATCTATCAGCAAGATACACCAGCAGATGGCACGGAATATAGCACCCAAATTACACAATTTATCAGCAAGATACACCAGCAGATGGCACAGAATGTAGCACTCAAATTACGCAATCTATCAGCACGATACCAAAGCAGATGCTACGAAATGTAGCACTCAAATTACGCACTCTATCAGCAAGATACCACAGCAGATAATACGAAATGTAGCACCCAAATTACGCAATCTATCAGCAAGATACACCAGCAGATGGCACGGAATGTATCACTCATATTACGCAATCTATCAGCAAGATACACCAGCAGATGGCACGGAATGTAGCAACCAAAACACAATGTATCAGCAAGATACCCCAGCAGATGGCACGGAATGTAGCACCCAAATTACGCAATCTATTAGCAAAATACACAGGTAGATGGCGCAGAATGGAGCAACCAAATTACGCAATCTATCAGCAAGATACACAGGCAGATGCCTCGGAATGGAGCTGCCAAATTACGCAATTTATCACCAAGATACACAGGTAGATGGAGCGGAATGGAGCTGCCAAATTGTGCTATTTATCAGCAAGATACACAACCAGATGCCTCTGAATGGAGCTACCAAATTACGCAATTTATCAGCAAGATACACAGGTAGATGGAGCGGAATTGAGCAGCTAGATTATGCAATCTGTCAGCAAGATATACAGGAGGATGCCGCGGAATGGAGCTGCCAAATTACGCAATCTATTAGTAAAATACACAGGTAGATGGAGCGGAATGGAACATCCAAATTACGCAATCTATCAGCAAGATACCACAGCAGATGCTACGAAATGTAGCACACAAATTGAACAATATATCAGCAAGATACACCAGCACATGGCACGGAATGTAGCACCCAAATTACACAATCTATCATAAAGATACACCAGCAGATGGCACGGAATGTAGCCCCCAAATTACACAATCTATCAGTAAGATACCACAGCAGATGCTATGAAATGTAGCACTCAAATTACATAATCTATCAGCAACATACACCAGCAGATGGCACGTAATGTAGCACTCAAATTACACAATCTATCAGCAAGATACCACAGCAGATGCTACGACATGTAGCACTCAAACTACGCAATTTATCAGCAAATTACCACAGCAGATACTACGAAATGTAGCACTCATATTACACAACCTTTCAGCAAGATACACCAGCAGATGCCACGGAATGTAGCACCTAAATTACACAATCCATCAGCAGGATATCACAGCAGATGCTATGAAATGTAGCACTCAAATTACGCAATCTATCAGCAAGATACACCAACCGATTGCACGGTATGTAGCACTCAAATTACGCAATCTATCAGCAAGATACACCAGCAGATGGCACGGAATGTAGCAACCAAAACACAATCTATCAGCAGAATACCCCAGCAGATCGCACGGAATTGTAGTACTCAAATTATGCAATCAATTACCAAGATACACCAGCGGATGGCGCGGAATGTAGCACACAAATTACGCAATCAATTAGCAAAATACACAGGCAGATAGCACGGAATGGAGCACCCAAATTACGCAATCTATCAACAAGATACACAGGCAGAATGCCTCGGAATGGAGCTGCCAAATTACGCAATTTATCAGCAAGATACACAGGTAGATGGAGCGGAATGGAGCTGCCAAATTATGCTATTTATCAGCAAGATACACAGGCAGATGCCGCTGAATGGAGCTGCCAAATTACGCAATTTATCAGCAAGATACACAGGTAGATGGAGCGGAATGGAGCACCTAGATTATGCAATCTGTCAGCAAGATACACAGGCAGATGCCGCGGAATGGAGCTGCCAAATTACACAATCTATTAGCAAAATACACAGGTAGATGGAGCGGAATGGAGCACCCAAATTACGCAATCTATCATCAAGATACACCAGCAGATGGCACGGAATGTAGCACCCAAATTACACAATATATCAGTAAGATACCACAGCAGATGCTACGAAATGTAGCACTCAAATTACGCAATCTATCACAAAGATACACCAGCAGATGGCACGGATTGTAGCACTAAAATTACACAATCTATCAGCAAGATACCACAGCAGATGCTACGAAATGTAGCACTCAAATTGCGCAATCTATCAGCAAGATACACCAGCAGATGGCACAGAATGTAGAACTCAAATTATACAATCTATCAGCAAGATACACCAGCAGATGGCACGGAATGTAGCACCCAAATTACACAATCTATCAGCAAGATACCACAGCAGATGCTATGAAATGTAGCACTCAAATTACGCAATCTATCAGAAAGATACCACAGCAGATGCTACGAAATGTAGCACCCAAATTGCGCCATCTATCAGCAAGATACACCAGCATATGGTGCGGAATGTAGCACCCAAATTACGCAAACAATTAGCAAAATACACAGGCAGATGGCGCGGAATGGAGCCCCCAAAATACGCAATCAATTAGCAAGATACACCAGCAGATGGCGCGGATTGGAGCACCCAAATTACGCAATCTATTAGCAAAATACACAGGCAGATGGCACGTAATGTAGCAACAAAATTACACAATCTATCAGCAAGATACCACAGCAGATGCTACGAAATGTAGCACTCAAATTGCACAATCTATCAGCAAGATACACCAGCAGATGGCACAGAATGTAGCACCCAAAATACACAATCTATCAGAAAGATACACCAGCAGATGGCAAGGAATGTAGCACTTAAATTACACAATCTATCAGCAATATACCCCAGCAGATAGCACGGAATGTAGCACTCAAATTACACAATCTATCAGCACGATACACCAGCAGATGGCACGCATTGTAGCACCCAAATTACACAATCTATCTGCAGGATACACCAGCAGATGGCACGGAATGTAGCACTCAAATTACACAATCTATCAGCACGATACCACAGCAGATGCTACAAAATGTAGCATTCAAATTACACAATCTATCAGCAAGAAACCAAAGCAGATGCTACGAAATGTAGCACTCAAATTGCGCAATCTATCAGCAAGGTACCACAGCAGATGCTACGAAATGTAGCACCCAAATTACGCAATCTATCAGGAAGATACACCAGCAGATGGCACGGAATGTAGCACTCAAATTACGCAATCAATTAGCAAGATACACCAGCAGATGGCGCGGAATGTAGCACCCAAATTACGCAAACAATTAGCAAAACACACAGGCAGATGGCGCGGAATGGAGCACCCAAAATACGCAATCAATTAGCACGATACACCAGCAGATGTCGCGGAATGGAGCACCCAAATTCTGCAATCTATTAGCAAAACACACAGCCAGATGGCGCTGTATGGAGCACCCAAATTACGGAATCTATCAGCAAGATACACAGGCAGATGCCTCGGAATGGAGCTGCCAAATTACGCAATTTTTCACCAAGATACACAGGTAGATGGAGCGGAATGGAGCTGCCAAATTATGCTATTTATCAGCAAGATACACCAGCAGATGGCACGGAATGTAGCACCCAAATTACACAATCTATCAGCAAGATACCACAGCAGATGCTACGAAATGTAGCACTCAAATTGCACAATCTATCAGCAAGATACACCAGCAGATGGCACGGAATGTAGCACCCAAATTACACAATCTATCAGTAAGATACCGCAGCAGATGCTATGAAATGTAGCACTCAAATTACACAATCTATCAGCAACATACACCAGCAGATGGCACGTAATGTAGCACTCAAATTACACAATCTATCAGCAAGATACCACAGCAGATGCTACGAAATGTAGCACTCAAACTACGCAATCTATCAGCAAGATACCACAGCAGATGCTACGAAATGTAGCACTCAAATTACACAACCTTTCAGCAAGATACACCAGCAGATGCCACGGAATGTAGCACACAAATTGCACAATCTATCAGCAAGATACCCCAGCAGATGGCACGGAATGTAGCACTCAAATTACGCAATCTATCAGCAAGATACACCAGCAGATCGCACGGAAAGTAGCACTCATATTACGCAATTTATCAGCATGATACCACAGCAGATGCTACGAAATGTAGCACTCAAATTACGCAATCTATCAGCAAGATACCACAGCAGATGCTACGAAATGTAGCACTCAAATTACGCAATCTATCAGCAAGATACCACAGCAGATGCTACGAAATGTAGCACTCAAATTACACAATCTATCAGCAAGATACACCAGCAGATGGCACGGATTGTAGCACCCAAATTACACAATCTATCAGCAGGATATCACAGCAGATGCTATGAAATGTAGCACTCAAAATACGCAATCTATCAGCAAGATACACCAGCAGATGGCACGGAATGTAGCAACCAAAACACAATCTATCAGCAAGATACCCCAGCAGATGGCACGGATTGTAGTACTCAAATTATGCAATCAATTAGCAAGATACACCAGCAGATGGCGCGGAATGTTGCACACAAATTAAGCAATCAATTACCAAAATACACAGGCAGATGGCACGGAATGGAGCACCTAAATTACGCAATCTATCAACCAGATACACAGGCAGATGCCTCGGATTGGAGCTGCCAAATTACGCTATTTATCAGCAAGATACACAGGTAGATGGAGCGGAATGGAGCTGCCAAATTATGCTATTTATCAGCAAGATACACAGCCAGATGCCTCTGAATGGAGCTGCCAAATTACGCAATTTATCAGCAAGATACACTGGTAGATGGAGCGGAATGGAGCACCTAGATTATGCAATCTGTCAGCAAGATACACAGGCAGATGCCGCGGAATGGAGCTGCCAAATTACGCAATCTATTAGCAAAATACACAGGTAGATGGAGCGGAATGGAGCACCCAAATTACGCAATCTATCATCAAGATACACCAGCAGATGGCACGGAATGTAGCAACCAAATTACACAATCTATCAGTAAGATACCACAGCAGGTGGTACGAAATGTAGCAACCAAAACACAATCCATCAGCAAGATACCCCAGCAGATGGCACGGAATGTAGCACCCAAATTACGCCATCTATCGGCATGATACCCCAGATTATGGCACGGAAAGTAGCACCCAAATTACACAATCTATCAGCAAGATACACCAGCAGATGGCACGGAATGTAGCACCCAAGTTACACAATCTATCAGCAAGATACCACAGCAGATGGCACGGAATGTATCACCCAAATTACACAATCTATCAGAAAGATACACCAGCGGATGCTAAGAAATGTAGCACTCAAATTACACAATCTATAAGCAAGATACCACAGCAGATGGCACGGAAGCACCCAAATTACACAATCTATCAGCAAGATACACCAGCACATGGCACGGGATGTAGCACCCAAATTACACAATCTATGAGCAAGATACCACAGCAGATGCTACAAAATGTAGCACTCAAATTATACAATCTATCAGCAAGATACCACAGCAGATGCTACGAAATGTAGCACTCAAATTATACAATCTATCAGCAAGATACCATAGCAGGTGGAACGAAATGTAGCACTCCAATTACACAATCTATCAGCAAGATACTACAGCAGATGCTACGAAATGTAGCACTCAAATTACGCAAACTATCAGCAAGATACCACAGCAGATGCTACGAAATGTAGCACCCAAATTATACAATCTATCACCAAGACACCACAGCAGATGCTACGAAATGTAGCACTCAAATTATACAATCTGTCAGCAAGATACCACAGAATATGCGACGAAATGTAGCACCCAAATTACACAATATATCAGCAAGATACCACAGCAGATACTACGAAATGTAGCACTCAATTTACACAATCTATCAGCAAGATACACCAACAGTTGGCACGCAAGGTAGCACTCAAATTACACAATCTATCAGCAAGATAACACAGCAGATGCTACGAAATGTAGCACACAAATTACACAATATATCAGCAAGATACACCAGCAGATGGCACGGAATGTAGCACTCAAATTACGCAAACAATTAGCAAAATACACAGGCAGATGGCACGGAATGGAGCACCCAAAATACGCATTCAATTAGCAAGATACACCAGCAGATGGCGCGGAATGGAGCACCCAAATTACGCAATCAATTAGCAAAATACACAGGCAGATGGCGCTGAATGGAGCACCCAAATTACGCAATCTATCAGCAAGATACATAGGTAGATGCTTCGGAATGGAGCTGCCAAATTACGCTATTTATCACCAAGATACACAGGTAGATGGAGCGGAATGGAGCACCTAGATTATGCAATTTGTCAGCAAGTTACACAGGCAGATGCCTCTGAATGGAGCTGCCAAATTACGCAATCTATTAGCAAAATACACAGGTAGAGGGAGCGGAATGGAGCACCCAAATTACGCAATCTATCATCAAGATACACCAGCAGATGGCACGGAATGTAGCACCCAAATTACACAAACTATCAGCAAGATACCACAGCAGATGCTACGAAATGTAGCACTCAAATTACACAATCTATCAGCAAGATACACCAGCAGATGGCACGGAACGTAGCACCCAAATTACACAATCTATCAGTAAGATACCACAACAGATGCTATGAAATGTAGCACTCAAATTACGCAATCTATCAGCAAAATACACCAGCAGATGGATCGGAATGTAGCACCCAAATTACACAATCTATCAGCAAGATACACCAGCAGATTGCACGGAATGCAGCACTCAAATTATGCAATCTATCAGCAAGATACACCAGCAGATGGCACGGAATATAGCACTCAAATTACACAATCTATCAGCAAGATACCACAGCAGATGCTACGAAATGTAGCACTCAAATTACACAATGTATCAGCAAGATACACCAGCAGATTGCACGGAATGTAGCACCCAAATTACACAATCTATCAGCGAGATACCACAGCAGATGCTACGAAATGTAGCTTGCAAATTACGCAATCTATCACCAAAATACACCAATGGATGACACGGAATGTAGCACCCAAATTACACAATCTATCAGCAAGATACCACAGCAAATGCTACGAAATGTAGCACCCAAAATACACAATCTATCAGAAAGTTACACCAGCAGATGGCACGGAATGTAGCATTCAAATTACACAATCTATCAGCAAGATACCCCAGCAGATAGCACGGAATGTAGCACTCAAATTACGCAATTTATCAGCAAGATACACCAGCAGATGGCACGGAATGTAGCACACAAATTACACAATCTATCAGCAAGATACCACAGCAGATGCTACGAAATGTAGCATTTAAATTACGCAATCTATCAGCAAGATACCACAGCAGATGCTACGAAATGTAGCACACAAATTACACAATCTATCAGCAAGATACACCAGCAGATGGCACAGAATGTAGCACCCAAAATACACAATCTATCAGAGAGATACACCAGCAGATGGCACGGAATGTAGCACCCAAAATACACAATCTATCAGAGAGATACACCAGCAGATGGCACGGAATGTAGCACTAAAATTACACAATCTATCAGCAAGATACCCCAGCAGATGGCACGGAATGTAGCACTCAAATTACGATTTCTATCAGCAAGATACACCAGCAGATGCTACGAAATGTACCACTCAAATTACACAATCTATCAGCAAGATACACCTGCAGATGGCACGGAATGTAGCACCCAAATTACACAATCTATCAGCAAGATACACCAGCAGATGGCACGGAATGTAGCACTCAAATTACGCTATCTATCAGCACGATACCACAGCAGATGCTACGAAATGTAGCACTCAAATTACACAATCTATCACCAAGATACCACAGCAGATGCTATGAAATGTAGCACTCAAATTACGCAATCTATCAGCAAGATACCACAGCAGATGCTACGAAATGTAGCACCCAAATTGCGCAATCTATCAGCAAGATACACCAGCAGATGGGGCGGAATGTATGCACCCAAATTACGCAAACAATTAGCAAAATACACAGGCAGATGGCGCGGAATGGAGCCCCCAAAATACGCAATCAATTAGCAAGATACACCAGCAGATGGCGCGGAATGGAGCACCCAAATTACGCAATCTATTAGCAAAATACACAGGCAGATGGCGCTGAATGGAGCACCCAAATTAAGCAATCTATCAGCAAGATACACAGGTAGATGGAGCGGAATGGAGCTGCCAAATTACGCAATCTATTAGCAAAATACACAGGTAGATGGAGCGGAATGGAGCACCCAAATTACGCAATCTGTCGTCAAGATACACCAGCAGATGGCACGGAATGTAGCACCCAAATTACACAATCTATCAGCAAGATACCACAGCAGATGCTACGAAATGTAGCACTCAAATTACACAATCTATCAGCAAGATACACCAGCAGATGGCACGGAATGTAGCACCCAAATTACACAATCTATCAGTAAGATACCACAGCAGATGCTATGAAATGTAGCACTCAAATTACGCAATCTATCAGCAACATACACCAGCAGATGGATCGGAATGTAGAACTCAAATTACACAATCTATCAGCAAGATACCACAGCAGATGCTACTACATGTAGCACTCAAACTACACAATCTATCAGCAAGATACCACAGCAGATGCTACGAAATGTAGCACTCAAATTACACAATCTTTCAGCAAGATACACCAACAGATGCCACGGAATGTAGCACTCAAATTGCACAATCTATCAGCAAGATACCCCAGCAGATGACACGGAATGTAGCACGCAAGTTACGCAATCTATCAACAAGATACACCAGCAGATTGCACGGAATGCAGCACTCAAATTACGCAATCTATCAGCAAGATACACCAGCAGATGGCACGGAATGTAGCACTCAAATTACACAATCTATCAGCAAGTTACACCAGCAGAAGGCACGGAATGTAGCACCCAAATTACACAATCTATCAGCAAGATACACCAGCAGATGGCACGTAATGTAGCAACAAAATTACACAATCTATCAGCAAGATACCACAGCAGATGCTACGAAATGTAGCACTCAAATTGCACAATCTATCAGCAAGATACACCAGCAGATGGCACAGAATGTAGCACCCAAAATACACAATCTATCAGAAAGATACACCAGCAGATGGCAAGGAATGTAGCACTTAAATTACACAATCTATCAGCAATATACCCCAGCAGATAGCACGGAATGTAGCACTCAAATTACGCAATCTATCTGCAAGATACACCAGCAGATGCTACGAAATGTAGCACTCAAATTACAAAATCTATCAGCACGATACACCAGCAGATGGCACGCATTGTAGCACCCAAATTACACAATCTATCTGCAAGATACACCAGCAGATGGCACGGAATGTAGCACTCAAATTACACAATCTATCAGCACGATACCACAGCAGATGCTACGAGATGTAGCACTCAAATTGCGCAATCTATCAGCAAGGTACCACAGCAGATGCTACGAAATGTAGCACCCAAATTACGCAATCTATCAGGAAGATACACCAGCAGATGGCACGGAATGTAGCACTCAAATTACGCAATCAATTAGCAAGATACACCAGCAGATGGCGCGGAATGTAGCACCCAAATTACGCAAACAATTAGCAAAACACACAGGCAGATGGCGCGGAATGGAGCACCCAAAATACGCAATCAATTAGCACGATACACCAGCAGATGTCGCGGAATGGAGCACCCAAATTCTGCAATCTATTAGCAAAACACACAGCCAGATGGCGCTGAATGGAGCACCCAAATTACGGAATCTATCAGCAAGATACACAGGCAGATGCCTCGGAATGGAGCTGCCAAATTACGCAATTTTTCACCAAGATACACAGGTAGATGGAGCGGAATGGAGCTGCCAAATTATGCTAATTATCAGCAAAATACACAGCCAGATGCCTCTGAATGGAGCTGCCAAATTACGCAATTTATCAACAAGATACACAGGTAGATGGAGCGGAATGGAGCACCTAGATTATGCAATCTATCAGCAAGATAAACCAGCAGATGGCACGGAATGTAGCACTCAAACTACGCAATCAATTAGCAACATACACCAGCAGATGGCGCCGAATGTAGCACCCAAATTACGCAAATAATTAGCAAAACACACAGGCAGATGGCGCGGAATGGAGCACCCAAAATACGCAATCAATTAGCAAGATACACCAGCAGATGTCGCGGAATGGAGCACCCAAATTCTGCAATCTATTAGCAAAACACACAGCCAGATGGCGCTGAATGGAGCACCCAAATTACGGAATCTATCAGCAAGATACACAGGCAGATAACTCGGAATGGAGCTGCCAAATTACGCAATTTTTCACCAAGATACACAGGTAGATGGAGCGGAATGGAGCTGCCAAATTATGCTAATTATCAGCAAAATACACAGCCAGATACCTCTGAATGGAGCTGCCAAATTACGCAATTTATCAACAAGATACACAGGTAGATGGAGCGGAATGGAGCACCTAGATTATGCAATCTGTCAGCAAGATACACAGGCAGATGCCGCGGAATGGAGCTGCCAAATTACGCAATCTATTAGCAAAATACACAGGTAGGTGGAGCGGAATGGAACACCCAAATTACGCAATCTATCATCAAGATACACCAGCAGATGGCACGGAATGTAGCACCCAAATTACACAATCTATCAGCAAGATACCACAGCAGATGCTACGAAATGTAGCACTCAAATTGCACAATCTATCAGCAAGATACACCAGCAGATGGCACGGAATGTAGCACCCAAATTACACAATCTATCAGTAAGATACCACAGCAGATGCTATGAAATGTAGCACTCATATTACACAATCTATCAGCAACATACACCAGCAGATGGCACGTAATGTAGCACTCAAATTACACAATCTATCAGCAAGATACCACAGCAGATGCTACGAAATGTAGCACTCAAACTACGCAATCTATCAGCAAGATACCACAGCAGATGCTACGAAATGTAGCACTCAAATTACACAACCTTTCAGCAAGATACACCAGCAGATGCCACGGTATGTAGCACACAAATTGCACAATCTATCAGAAAGATACCCCAGCAGATGGCACGGAATGTAGCACTCAAATTACGCAATCTATCAGCAAGATACACCAGCAGATCGCACGGAAAGTAGCACTCATATTACGCAATTTATCAGCATGATACCACAGCAGATGCTACGAAATGTAGCACTCAAATTACGCAATCCATCAGCAAGATACCACAGCAGATGCTACGAAATGTAGCACTCAAATTACGCAATCTATCAGCAAGATACCACAGCAGATGCTACGAAATGTAGCACTCAAATTACACAATCTATCAGCAAGATACACCAGCAGATGGCACGGATTGTAGCACCCAAATTACACAATCTATCAGCAGGATATCACAGCAGATGCTATGAAATGTAGCACTCAAACTACGCAATCTATCAGCAAGATACACCAACAGATGGCACGGTATGTAGCACTCAAAATACGCAATCTATCAGCAAGATACACCAGCAGATGGCACGGAATGTAGCAACCAATACACAATCTATCAGCAAGATACCCCAGCAGATGGCACGGATTGTAGTACTCAAATTATGCAATCAATTAGCAAGATACATCAGCAGATGGCGCGGAATGTTGCACCGAAATTAAGCAATCAATTACCAAAATACACAGGCAGATGGCACGGAATGGAGCACCCAAATTACGCAATCTATCAACCAGATACACAGGCAGCTGCCTCGGAATGGAGCTGCCAAATTACGCTATTTATCAGCAAGATACACAGGTAGATGGAGCGGAATGGAGCTGCCAAATTATGCTATTTATCAGCAAGATACACAGCCAGATGCCTCTGAATGGAGCTGCCAAATTACGCAATTTATCAGCAAGATACACTGGTAGATGGAGCGGAATGGAGCACCTAGATTATGCAATCTGTCAGCAAGATACACAGGCAGATGGCACGGAATGTAGCAACCAAATTACACAATCTATCAGTAAGATACCACAGCAGGTGGTACGAAATGTAGCAACCAAAACACAATCCATCAGCAAGATACCCCAGCAGATGGCACGGAATGTAGCACCCAAATTACGCCATCTATCGGCATGATACCCCAGATTATGGCACGGAAAGTAGCACCCAAATTACACAATCTATCAGCAAGATACACCAGCAGATGGCACGGAATGTAGCACCCAAATTACACAATCTATCAGCAAGATACCACAGCAGATGGCACGGAATGTATCACCCAAATTACACAATCTATCAGAAAGATACACCAGCGGATGCTAAGAAATGTAGCACTCAAATTACACAATCTATA
Source organism: Deroplatys truncata (assembly GCA_030765065.1). NCBI lineage: Eukaryota > Metazoa > Arthropoda > Insecta > Mantodea > Mantidae > Deroplatys > Deroplatys truncata. Next base: position 774,178 of record JAUKNL010000059.1, read on the forward strand.
AGCAAGATACCACAGCAGATGCCACGGAATGTAGCACCCAAATTACACAATCTATCAGCAAGATACACCAGCACATGGCACGGGATGTAGCACCCAAATTACACAATCTATGAGCAAGATACCACAGCAGATGCTACAAAATGTAGCACTCAAATTATACAATCTATCAGCAAGATACCACAGCAGATGCTACAAAATGTAGCACTCAAATTATACAATCTATCAGCAAGATACCTTAGCAGGTGGTACGAAATGTAGCACTCCAATTACACAATCTATCAGCAAGATATTACAGCAGATGCTACATAATGTAGCACTCAAATTACGCAAACTATCAGCAAGATACCACAGCAGATGCTACGAAATGTAGCACCCAAATTATACAATCTATCACCAAGACACCACAGCAGATGCTACGAAATGTAGCACTCAAATTATACAATCTGTCAGCAAGATACCACAGAATATGCGACGAAATGTAGCACCCAAATTACACAATATATCAGCAAGATACCACAGCAGATACTACGAAATGTAGCACTCAATTTACACAATCTATCAGCAAGATACACCAACAGTTGGCACGGAAGGTAGCACTCAAATTACACAATCTATCAGCAAGATAACACAGCAGATGCTACGAAATGTAGCACACAAATTACACAATATATCAGCAAGATACACCAGCAGATGGCACGGAATGTAGCACTCAAATTACGCAAACAATTAGCAAAATACACAGGCAGATGGCACGGAATGGAGCACCCAAAATACGCATTCAATTAGCAAGATACACCAGCAGATGGCGCGGAATGGAGCACCCAAATTACGCAATCAATTAGCAAAATACACAGGCAGATGGCGCTGAATGGAGCACCCAAATTACGCAATCTATCAGCAAGATACATAGGTAGATGCTTCGGAATGGAGCTGCCAAATTACGCTATTTATCACCAAGATACACAGGTAGATGGAGCGGAATGGAGCACCTAGATTATGCAATTTGTCAGCAAGATACACAGGCAGATGCCTCTGAATGGAGCTGCCAAATTACGCAATCTATTAGCAAAATACACAGGTAGATGGAGCGGAATGGAGCACCCAAATTACGCAATCTATCATCAAGATACACCAGCAGATGGCACGGAATGTAGCACCCAAATTACACAAACTATCAGCAAGATACCACAGCAGATGCTACGAAATGTAGCACTCAAATTACACAATCTATCAGCAAGATACACCAGCACATGGCACGGAACGTAGCACCCAAATTACACAATCTATCAGTAAGATACCACAACAGATGCTATGAAATGTAGCACTCAAATTACGCAATCTATCAACAAAATACACCAGCAGATGGATCGGAATGTAGCACCCAAATTACACAATCTATCAGCAAGATACACCAGCAGATTGCACGGAATGCAGCACTCAAATTATGCAATCTATCAGCAAGATACACCAGCAGATGGCACGGAATGTAGCACTAAATTACACAATCTATCAGCAAGATACCACAGCAGATGCTACGAAATGTAGCACTCAAATTACACAATCTATCAGCAAGATACACCAGCAGATTGCACGGAATGTAGCACCCAAATTACACAATCTATCAGCAAGATACATAGGTAGATGCTTCGGAATGGAGCTGCCAAATTACGCTATTTATCACCAAGATACACAGGTAGATGGAGCGGAATGGAGCACCTAGATTATGCAATTTGTCAGCAAGATACACAGGCAGATGCCTCTGAATGGAGCTGCCAAATTACGCAATCTATTAGCAAAATACACAGGTAGATGGAGCGGAATGGAGCACCCAAATTACGCAATCTATCATCAAGATACACCAGTAGATGGCACGGAATGTAGCACCCAAATTACACAATCTATCAGCAAGATACCACAGCAGATGCTACAAAATGTAGCACTCAAATTACACAATCTATCAGCAAGATACACCAGCAGATGGCACGGAACGTAGCACCCAAATTACACAATCTATCAGTAAGATACCACAACAGATGCTATGAAATGTAGCACTCAAATTACGCAATTAACAGCAAAATACACCAGCAGATGGATCGGAATGTAGCACCCAAATTACACAATCTATCAGCAAGATACACCAGCAGATTGCACGGAATGCAGCACTCAAATTATGCAATCTATCAGCAAGATACACCAGCAGATGGCACGGAATATAGCACTCAAATTACACAATCTATCAGCAAGATACCACAGCAGATGCTACGAAATGTAGCACTCAAATTACACAATCTATCAGCAAGATACACTAGCAGATTGCACGGAATGTAGCACCCAAACTACACAATCTATCAGCGAGATACCACAGCAGATGCTACGAAATGTAGCTTGCAAATTACGCAATCTATCAGCAAAATACACCAGCAGATGACACGGAATGTAGCACCCAAATTACACAATCTATCAGCAAGATACCACAGCAAATGCTACGAAATGTAGCACCCAAAATACACAATCTATCAGAAAGATACACCAGCAGATGGCACGGAATGTAGCATTCAAATTACACAATCTATCAGCAAGATACCCCAGCAGATAGCACGGAATGTAGCACTCAAATTACGCAATCTATCAGCAAGATACACCAGCAGATGGCACGGAATGTAGCACACAAATTACACAATCTATCAGCAAGATACCACAGCAGATGCTACGAAATGTAGCATTTAAATTACGCAATCTATCAGAAAGATACCACAGCAGATGCTACGAAATATAGCACACAAATTACACAATCTATCAGCAAGATACACCAGCAGATGGCACAGAATGTAGCACCCAAAATACACAATCTATCAGAAAGATACACCAGCAGATGGCACGGAATGTAGCACTCAAATTACACAATCTATCAGCAAGATACCCCAGCAGATGGCACGGAATGTAGCACTCAAATTACGCAATCTATCAGCAAGATACACCAGCAGATGCTACGAAATGTACCACTCAAATTACACAATCTATCAGCAAGATACACCTGCAGATGGCACGGAATGTAGCACCCAAATTACACAATCTATCAGCAAGATACACCAGCAGATGGCACGGAATGTAGCACTCAAATTACGCAATCTATCAGCACGATACCACAGCAGATGCTACGAAATGTAGCACTCAAATTACACAATCTATCACCAAGATACCACAGCAGATGCTATGAAATGTAGCACTCAAATTACGCAATCTATCAGCAAGATACCACAGCAGATGCTACGAAATGTAGCACCCAAATTGCGCAATCTATCAGCAAGATACACCAGCAGATGGGGCGGAATGTATGCACCCAAATTACGCAAACAATTAGCAAAATACACAGGCAGATGACGCGGAATGGAGCCCCCAAAATACGCAATCAATTAGCAAGATACACCAGCAGATGGCGCGGAATGGAGCACCCAAATTACGCAATCTATTAGCAAAATACACAGGCAGATGGCGCTGAATGGAGCACCCAAATTAAGCAATCTATCAGCAAGATACACGGGCAGATGCCCCGGAATGGAGCTGCCAAATTACGCAATTTATCACCAAGATACACAGGTAGATGGAGCGGAATGGAGCACCTAGATTATGCAATCTGTCAGCAAGATACACAGGCAGATGGCTCTGAATGGAGCTGCCAAATTACGCAATCTATTAGCAAAATACACAGGTAGATGGAGCGGAATGGAGCACCCAAATTACGCAATCTATCGTCAAGATACACCAGCAGATGGCACGGAATGTAGCACCCAAATTACACAACCTATCAGCAAGATACCACAGCAGATGCTACGAAATGTAGCACTCAAATTACACAATCTATCAGCAAGATACACCAGCAGATGGCACGGAATGTAGCACCCAAATTACACAATCTATCAGTAAGATACCACAGCAGATGCTATGAAATGTAGCACTCAAATTACGCAATCTATCAGCAACATACACCAGCAGATGGATCGGAATGTAGAACTCAAATTACACAATCTATCAGCAAGATACCACAGCAGATGCTACTACATATAGCACTCAAACTACACAATCTCTCAGCAAGATACCCCAGCAGATGGCACGGAATGTAGCACTCAAATTACACAATCTTTCAGCAAGATACACCAAGAGATGCCACGGAATGTAGCACTCAAATTGCACAATCTATCAGCAAGATACCCCAGCAGATGACACGGAATGTAGCACGCAAGTTACGCAATCTATCAACAAGATACACCAGCAGATTGCACGGAATGCAGCACTCAAATTACGCAATCTATCAGCAAGATACACCAGCAGATGGCACGGAATGTAGCACTCAAATTACACAATCTATCAGCAAGATACACCAGCAGAAGGCACGGAATGTAGCACCCAAATTACACAATCTATCAGCAAGATACACCAGCAGATGGCACGGAATGTAGCACCCAAATTACACAATCTATCGTCAAGATACACCAGCAGATGGCACGGAATGTAGCACCCAAATTACACAATCTATCAGCAAGATACCACAGCAGATGCTACGAAATGTAGCACTCAAATTACACAATCTATCAGCAAGATACACCAGCAGATGGCACGGAAGGTAGCACCCAAATTACACAATCTATCAGTAAGATACCACAGCAGATGCTATGAAATGTAGCACTCAAATTACGCAATCTATCAGCAACATACACCAGCAGATGGATCGGAATGTAAAACTCAAATTACACAATCTATCAGCAAGATACCACAGCAGATGCTACTACATATAGCACTCAAACTACACAATCTCTCAGCAAGATACCCCAGCAGATGGCACGGAATGTAGCACTCAAATTGCACAATCTATCAACAAGATACACCAGCAGATTGCACGGAATGCAGCACTCAAATTACGCAATCTATCAGCAAGATACACCAGCAGATGGCACGGAATGTAGCACCCAAATTACACAATCTATCAGCAAGATACACCAGCAGATGGCACGGAATGTAGCACCCAAATTACACAATCTATCAGCAAGATACCACAGCAGATGCTACGAAATGTAGCACTCAAATTACGCAATCTATCAGCAAGATACCACAGCAGATGCTACGAAATGTAGCACTCAAATTGCACAATCTATCAGCAAGATACACTAGCAGATGGCACAGAATGTAGCACCCAAAATACACAATCTATCAGAAAGATACACCAGCAGATGGCAAGGAATGTAGCACTCAAATTACACAATCTATCAGGAATATACCCCAGCAGATAGCACGGAATGTAGCACTCAAATTACGCAATCTATCTGCAAGATACACCAGCAGATGCTACGAAATGTAGCACTCAAATTACACAATCTATCAGCACGATACACCAGCAGATGGCACGCATTGTAGCACCCAAATTACACAATCTATCTGCAAGATACACCAGCAGATGGCACGGAATGTAGCACTCAAATTACACAATCTATCAGCACGATACCACAGCAGATGCTACAAAATGTAGCATTCAAATTACACAATCTATCAGCAAGAAACCACAGCAGATGCTACGAAATGTAGCACTCAAATTGCGCAATCTATCAGCAAGGTACCACAGCAGATGCTACGAAATGTAGCACCCAAATTACGCAATCTATCAGCAAGATACACCAGCAGATGGCACGGAATGTAGCACTCAAATTACGTAATCTATAAGCAAGATACACCAGCAGATGGCACGGAATGTAGCACTCAAACTACGCAATCAATTAGCAAGATACACCAGCAGATGGCGCGGAATGTAGCACCCAAATTACGCAAACAATTAGCAAAACACACAGGCAGATGGCGCGGAATGGAGCACCCAAAATACGCAATCAATTAGCAAGATACATCAGCAGATGGCGCGGAATGGAGCACCCAAATTCTGCAATCTATTAGCAAAACACACAGCCAGATGGCGCTGAATGGAGCACCCAAATTACGGAATCTATCAGCAATATACACAGGCAGATGCCTCGGAATGGAGCTGCCAAATTACGCAATTTTTCACCAAGATACACAGGTAGATGGAGCGGAATGGAGCTGCCAAATTATCCTAATTATCAGCAAGATACACAGCCAGATGCCTCTGAATGGAGCTGCCAAATTACGTAATTTATCAACAAGATACTCAGGTAGATGGAGCGGGATGGAGCACCTAGATTATGCAATCTGTCAGCAAGATACACAGGCAGATGCCGCGGAATGGAGCTGCCAAATTACGCAATCTATTAGCAAAATACACAGGTAGGTGGAGCGGAATGGAACACCCAAATTACGCAATCTATCATCAAGATACACCAGCAGATGGCACGGAATGTAGCACCCAAATTACACAATCTATCAGCAAGATACCACAGCAGATGCTACGAAACGTAGCACACAAATTGCACAATCTATTAGCAAGATACACCAGCAGATGCCACGGAATGTAGCACACAAATTGCACAATCTATCAGCAAGATACCCCAGCAGATGGCACGGAATGTAGCACTCAAATTACGCAATCTATCAGCAAGATACACCAGCAGATCTTACGGAAAGTAGCACTCGTATTACGCAATTTATCAGCAAGATACCATAGCAGATGCTACGAAATGTAGCACTCAAATTACGCAATCTATCAGCAAGATACCACAGCAGATGCTACGAAATGTAGCACTCAAATTACGCAATCTATCAGCAAGATACCACAGCAGATGCTACGAAATGTAGCACTCAAATTACACAACCTATCAGCAAGATTCTCCAGCAGATGGCACGGAATGTAGCACCCAAATTACACAATCTATTAGCAGGATATCACAGCAGATGCTATGAAATGTAGCATTCAAACTACGCAATCTATCAGCAAGATACACCAACAGATGGCACGGTATGTAGCACTCAAAATACGCAATCCATCAGCAAGATACACCAGCAGATGGCACGGAATGTAGCAACCAAAACACAATCTATCAGCAAGATACCCCAGCAGATGGCACGGATTGTAGTACTCAAATTATGCAATCAATTAGCAGGATACACCAACAGATGGCGCGGAATGTAGCACACAAATTAAGCAATCAATTAGCAAAATACACAGGCAGATGGCACGGAATGGAGCACCCAAATTACGCAATCTATCAACAAGATACACAGGCAGATGCCTCGGAATGGAGCTGCCAAATTACGCAATTTATCAGCAAGATACACAGGTAGATGGAGCGGAATGGAGCTGCCAAATTATGCTATTCATCAGCAAGATACACAGCCAGATGCCTCTGAATGGAGCTGCCAAATTACGCAATTTATCAGCAAGATACACTGGTAGATGGAGCGGAATGGAGCACCTAGATTATGCAATCTGTCAGCAAGATACACAGGCAGATGCCGCGGAATGGAGCTGCCAAATTACGCAAACTATTAGCAAAATACACAGGTAGAAGGAGCGGAATGGAGCACCCAAATTACGCAATCTATCATCAAGATACACCAGCAGATGGCACGGAATGTAGCACCCAAATTACGCCATCTATCGGCATGATACCCCAGATTATGGCACGGAAAGTAGCACCCAAATTACACAATCTATCAGAAAGATACACCAGCAGATGGCACGGAATGTAGCACCCAAATTACACAATCTATCAGCAAGATACCACAGCAGATGGCACGGAATGTAGCAACCAAATTACACAATCTATCAGTAAGATACCACAGCAGGTGGTACGAAATGTAGCAACCAAAACACAATCCATCAGCAAGATACCCCAGCAGATGGCACGGAATGTAGCACCCAAATTACGCCAACTATCGGCATGATACCCCAGATTATGGCACGGAAAGTAGCACCCAAATTACACAATCTATCAGCAAGATACACCAGCAGATTGCACGGAATGTAGCACCCAAATTACACAATCTATCAGCAAGATACACCAGCAGATGGCACGGAATGTAGCACCCAAATTACACAATCTATCAGCAAGATACACCAGCGGATGCTAAGAAATGTAGCACTCAAATTACACAATCTATCAGCAAGATACACCAGCAGATGGCACGGGATGTAGCACCCAAATTACACAATCTATGAGCAAGATACCACAGCAGATGCTACAAAATGTAGCACTCAAATTATACAATCTATCAGCAAGATACCACAGCAGATGCTACGAAATGTAGCACTCAAATTATACAATCTATCAGCAAGATACCATAGCAGGTGGTACGAAATGTAGCACTCAAATTACACAATCTATCAGCAAGATACTACAGCAGATGCTACGAAATGTAGCACTCAAATTACGCAAACTATCAGCAAGATACCACAGCAGATGCTACGAAATGTAGCACACAAATTATACAATCTATCAGCAAGACACCACAGCAGATGCTACGAAATGTAGCACTCAAATTATACAATCTGTCAGCAAGATACCACAGCAGATGCGACGAAATGTAGCACCCAAATTACACAATATATCAGCAAGATACCACAGCAGATACTACGAAATGTAGCACTCAATTTACACAATCTATCAGCAAGATACACCAACAGTTGGCACGGAAGGTAGCACTCAAATTACACAATCTATCAGCAAGATACCACAGCAGATGCTACGAAATGTAGCACACAAATTACACAATATATCAGCAAGATACACCAGCAGATGGCACGGAATGTAGCACTCAAATTACGCAAACAATTAGCAAAATACACAGGCAGATGGCACGGAATGGAGCACCCAAAATACGCATTCAATTAGCAAGATACACCAGCAGATGGCACGGAATGGAGCACCCAAATTACGCAATCTATCAGCAAGATACATAGGTAGATGCTTCGGAATGGAGCTGCCAAATTACGCATTTTTATCACCAAGATACACAGGTAGATGGAGCGGAATGTAGCACCTAGATTATGCAATTTGTCAGCAAGATACACAGGCAGATGCCTCTGAATGGAGCTGCCAAATTACGCACTCTATTAGCAAAATACACAGGTAGATGGAGCGGAATGGAGCACCCAAATTACGCAATCTATCATCAAGATACACCAGCAGATGGCACGGAATGTAGCACCCAAATTACACAATCTATCAGCAAGATACCACAGCAGATGCTACTAAATGTAGCACTCAAATTACACAATCTATCAGCAAGATACACCAGCAGATGGCACGGAACGTAGCACCAAAATTACACAATCTATCAGTAAGATACCACAACAGATGCTATGAAATGTAGCACTCAAATTACGCAATCTATCAGCAAAATACACCAGCAGATGGATCGGAATGTAGCACCCAAATTACACAATCTATCAGCAAGATACACCAGCAGATTGCACGGAATGCAGCACTCAAATTATGCATTCTATCAGCAAGATACACCAGCAGATGGCACGGAATGTAGCACTCAAATTATACAATCTATCAGCAAGATACCACAGCAGATGCTACGAAATGTAGCACTCAAATTACACAATCTATCAGCAAGATACACCAGCAGATTGCACGGAATGTAGCACCCAAATTACACAATCTATCAGCGAGATACCACAGCAGATGCTACGAAATGTAGCACGCAAATTACGCAATCTACCAGCAAAATACACCAGCAGATAACACGGAATGTAGCACCCAAATTACACTATCTATCAGCAAGATACCACAGCAAATGCTACGAAATGTATCACTCAAATTACCCAATCTATCAGCAAGATACCACAGCAGATGCTACGAAATGTAGCACTCAAATTACACAATCTATCAGCAAGATACACCAACAGATGGCACAGAATGTAGCACCCAAAATACACAATCTATCAGAAAGATACACCAGCAGATGGCACGGAATGTAGCACTCAAATTACACAATCTATCAGCAAGATACCCCAGCAGATAGCACGGAATGTAGCACTCAAATTACGCAATCTATCAGCAAGATATACCAGCAGATGGCACGGAATGTAGCACACAAATACACAATCTATCAGCAGGATACCACAGCAGATGCTACGAAATGTAGCATTTAAATTACGCAATCTATCAGCAAGATACCACAGCAGATGCTACGAAATGTAGCATTCAAATTACACAATCTATCAGCAAGATACACCAGCAGATGGCACAGAATGTACCACCCAAAATACACAATCTATCACAAAGATACACCAGCAGATGGCACGGAATGTAGCACTCAAATTACACAATCTATCAGCAAGATACCCCAGCAGATGGCACGGAATGTAGCACTCAAATTACGCAATCTATCAGCAAGATACACCAGCAGATGCTACGAAATGTAGCACTCAAATTACACAATCTATCAGCAAGATACACCTGCAGATGGCACGGAATGTAGCACCCGAATTACACAATCTATCAGCAAGATACAACAGCAGATGGCACGGAATGTAGCACTCAAATTACGCAATCTATCAGCACGATACCACAGCAGATGCTACGAAATGTAGCACTCAAATTACACAATCTATCACCAAGATACCACAGCAGATGCTATGAAATGTAGCACTCAAATTACGCAATCTATCAGCAAGATACCACAGCAGATGCTACGAAATGTAGCACCCAAATTGCGCAATCTATCAGCAAGATACACCAGCAGATGGTGCGGAATGTAGCACCCAAATTACGCAAACAATTAGCAAAATACACAGGCAGATGGCGCGGAATGGAGCCCCCAAAATACGCAATCAATTAGCAAGATACACCAGCAGATGGCGCGGAATGGAGCACCCAAATTACGCAATCTATTAGCAAAATACACAGGCAGATGGCGCTAAATGGAGCACCCAAATTACGCAATCTATCAGCAAGATACACGGGCAGATGCCCCGGAATGGAGCTGCCAAATTACGCAATTTATCACCAAGATACACAGGTAGATGGAGCGGAATGGAGCACCTAGATTATGCAATCTGTCAGCAAGATACACAGGCAGATGCCTCTGAATGGAGCTGCCAAATTACGCAATCTATCGTCAAGATACACCAGCAGATGGCACGGAATTTAGCACCCAAATTACACAATCTATCAGCAAGATACCACAGCAGATGCTACGAAATGTAGCACTCAAATTACACAATCTATCAGCAAGATACACCAGCAGATGGCACGGAATGTAGCACCCAAATTACACAATCTATCAGTAAGATACCACAGCAGATGCTATGAAATCTAGCACTCAAATTACGCAATCTATCAGCAACATACACCAGCAGATGGATCGGAATGTAGAACTCAAATTACACAATCTATCAGCAAGATACCACAGCAGATGCTACTACATGTAGCACTCAAACTACACAATCTATCAGCAAGATACCACAGCAGATGCTACGAAATGTAGCACTCAAATTACACAATCTTTCAGCAAGATACACCAACAGATGCCACGGAATGTAGCACTCAAATTGCACAATCTATCAGCAAGATACCCCAGCAGATGACACGGAATGTAGCACGCAAGTTACGCAATCTATCAACAAGATACACCAGCAGATTGCATGGAATGCAGCACTCAAATTACGCAATCTATCAGCAAGATACACCAGCAGATGGCACGGAATGTAGCACTCAAATTACACAATCTATCAGCAATATACCCCAGCAGATAGCACGGAATGTAGCACTCAAATTACGCAATCTATCTGCAAGATACACCAGCAGATGCTACGAAATGTAGCACTCAAATTAAACAATCTATCAGCACGATACACCAGCAGATGGCACGGAATGTAGCACCCAAATTACACAATCTATCAGCAAGATACACCAGCAGATGGCACGGAATGTAGCACCCAAATTACACATTCTATCAGTAAGATACCACAGCAGATGCTATGAAATGTAGCACTCAAATTACACAATCTATCAGCAACATACACCAGCAGATGGCACGTAATGTAGCACTCAAATTACACAATCTATCAGCAAGATACCACAGCAGATGCTACGAAATGTAGCACTCAAACTACGCAATCTATCAGCAAGATACCACAGCAGATGCTACGAAATGTAGCACTCAAATTACACAACCTTTCAGCAAGATACACCAGCAGATGGCACGGAATGTAGCACTCAAACTACGTTATCAATTAGCAAGATACACCAGCAGATGGCGCGGAATGTAGCACCCAAATTACGCAAACAATTAGCAAAACACACAGGCAGATGGCGCGGAATGGAGCACCCAAAATACGCAATCAATTAGCAAGATACACCAGCAGATGGCGCGGAATGGAGCACCCAAATTCTGCAATCTATTAGCAAAACACACAGCCAGATGGCGCTGAATGGAGCACCCAAATTACGGAATCTATCAGCAAGATACACAGGCAGATGCCTCGGAATGGAGCTGCCAAATTACGCAATTTTTCACCAAGATACACAGGTAGATGGAGCGGAATGGAGCTGCCAAATTATGCTAATTATCAGCAAGATACACAGCCAGATGGAGCGAAATGGAACACCCAAATTACGCAATCTATCATCAAGAAACACCAGCAGATGGCACGGAATGTAGCTCCCAAATTACACAATCTATCAGCAAGATACCACAGCAGATGCTACGAAATGTAGCACTCAAATTACACAATCTATCAGCAAGATACACCAGCAGATGGCAGGGAATGTAGCACCCAAATTACACAATCTATCAGTAAGATACCACAGCAGATGCTATGAAATGTAGCACTCAAATTACGCAATCTATCAGCAACATACACCAGCAGATGGATCGGAATGTAGAACTCAAATTACACAATCTATCAGCAAGATACCACAGCAGATGCTACTACATGTAGCACTCAAACTACACAATCTATCAGCAAGATACCACAGCAGATGCTACGAAATGTAGCACTCAAACTACACAATCTTTCAGCAAGATACACCAACAGATGCCACGGAATGTAGCACTCAAATTGCACAATCTATCAGCAAGATACCCCAGCAGATGACACGGAATGTAGCACGCAAGTTACGCAATCTATCAACAAGATACACCAGCAGATTGCACGGAATGCAGCACTCAAATTACGCAATCTATCAGCAAGATACACCAGCAGATGGTACGGAATGTAGCACTCAAATTACACAATCTATCAGCAAGATACACCAGCAGAAGGCACGGAATGTAGCACCCAAATTACACAATCTATCAGCAAGATACACCAGCAGATGGCACGGAATGTAGCACCCAAATTACACAATCTATTAGCAAGATACCACAGCAGATGCTACGAAATGTAGCACTCAAATTACGCAATCTATCAGCAAGATACCACAGCAGATGCTACGAAATGTAGCACTCAAATTGCACAATCTATCAGCAAGATACACCAGCAGATGGCACAGAATGTAGCACCCAAAATACACAATTTATCAGAAAGATACACCAGCATATGGCAAGGAATGTAGCACTCAAATTACACAATCTATCAGCAATATACCCCAGCAGATAGCACGGAATGTAGCACTCAAATTACGCAATCTATCTGCAAGATACACCAGCAGATGCTACGAAATGTAGCACTGAAATTACACAATCTATCAGCACGATACACCAGCAGATGGCACGCATTGTAGCACCCAAATTACACAATCTGTCTGCAAGATACACCAGCAGATGGCACGGAATGTAGCACTCAAATTACATAATCTATCAGCACGATACCACAGCAGATGCTACAAAATGTAGCATTCAAATTACACAATCTATCAGCAAGAAACCACAGCAGATGCTACGAAATGTAGCACTCAAATTGCGCAATCTATCAGCAAGGTACCACAGCAGATGCTACGAAATGTAGCACCCAAATTACGCAATCTATCAGCAAGATACACCAGCAGATGGCACGGAATGTAGCACTCAAACTACGCAATCAATTAGCAAGATACACCAGCAGATGGCGCGGAATGTAGCACCCAAATTACGCAAACAATTAGCAAAACACACAGGCAGATGGCGCGGAATGGAGCACCCAAAATACGCAATCAATTAGCAAGATACACCAGCAGATGGCGCGGAATGGAGCACCCAAATTCTGCAATCTATTAGCAAAACACACAGACAGATGGCGCTGAATGGAGCACCCAAATTACGGAATCTATCAGCAAGATACACAGGCAGATGCCTCGGAATGGAGCTGCCAAATTATGCAATTTTTCACCAATATACACAGGTAGATGGAGCGGAATGGAGCTGCCAAATTATTCTAATTATCAGCAAGATACACAGCCAGATGCCTCTGAATGGAGCTGCCAAATTACGCAATTTATCAACAAGATACACAGAAAGATGGAGCGGAATGGAGCACCTAGATTATGCAATCTGTCAGCAAGATACACAGGCAGATGCCGCGGAATGGAGCTGCAAAGTTACGCAATCTATTAGCAAAATACACAGGTAGGTGGAGCGGAATGGAACACCCAAATTACGCAATCTATCATCAAGCTACACCAGCAGATGGCACGGAATGTAGCACCCAAATTACACAATCTATCAGCAAGATACCACAGCAGATGCTACGAAATGTAGCACTCAAATTGCACAATCTATCAGCAAGATACACCAGCAGATGGCACGGAATGTAGCACCCAAATTACACAATCTGTCAGCAAGATACACCAGCAGATGGCACGGAATGTAGCACCCAAATTACACAATCTATCAGCAAGATACACCAGCAGATCGCACGGAAAGTAGCACTCGTATTACGCAATTTATCAGCAAGATACCACAGCAGATGCTACGAAATGTAGCACTCAAATTACGCAATCTATCAGCAAGATACCACAGCAGATGCCTCGAAAAGTAGCACTCAAATTACGCAATCTATCAGCAAGATACCACAGCAGATGCTACGAAATGTAGCACTCAAATTACACAATCTATCAGCAAGATACACCAGCAGATGGCACGGAATGTAGCACCCAAATTACACAATCTATCAGCAGGATATCAAAGCAGATGCTATGAAATGTAGCACTCAAACTGCGCAATTTATCAGCAAGATACACCAACAGATAGCACGGTATGTAGCACTCAAAATACGCAATCTATCAGCAAGATACACCAGCAGATGGCACGGAATGTAGCAACCAAAACACAATCTATCAGCAAGATACCCCAGCAGATGGCACGGATTGTAGTACTCAAATTATGCAATCAATTAGCAAGATACACCAGCAGATGGCGCGGAATGGAGCACCCAAATTACGCAATCTATAAGCAAAATACACAGGCAGATGGCGCTGAATGGAGCACCCAAATTACGCAATCTATCAGCAAGATACACAGGCAGATGCCTCGGAATGGAGCTGCCAAATTACGCAATTTATCACCAAGATACACAGGTAGATGGAGCAGAATGGAGCTGACAAATTGTGCTATTTATCAGCAAGATGCAGAGCCAGATGCCTCTGAATGGAGCTACCAAATTACGCAATTTATCAGCAAGATACACAGGTAGATGGAGCGGAATGGTGCACCTAGATTATGCAATCTGTCAGCAAGATATACAGGCAGATGCCGCGGAATGGAGCTGCCAAATTACGCAATCTATTAGCAAAATACACAGGTAGATGGAGCGGAATGGAACACCCAAATTTCGCAATCTATCATCAAGATACACCAGCAGATGCAACAGAATGTAGCACCCAAATTACACAATCTATCAGCAAGATACCACAGCAGATGCTATGAAATGTAGCACTCAAACTACACAATCTATCAGGAAGATACCACAGCAGATGGCACGGATTGTAGTACTCAAATTATGGAATCAATTAGCAAGATACACCAGCAGATGGCGCGGAATGTAGCACACAAATTACGCAATCAATTAGCAAAGTACACAGGCAGATGGCACGGAATGGAGCACCCAAATTACGCAATCTATCAACAAGATACACAGGCAGATGCCTCGGAATGGAGCTGCCAAATTACGCAATTTATCAGCAAGATACACAGGTAGATGGAGCGGAATGGAGCTGCCAAATTATGCTATTTATCAGCAAGATACACAGGCAGATGCCTCTGAATGGAGCTGCCTAATTACGCAATTTATCAGCAAGATACACAGGTAGATGGAGCGGAATGGAGCACCTAGATTATGCAATCTGTCAGCAAGATACACAGGCAGATGCCGCGGAATGGAGCTGCCAAATTACACAATCTATTAGCAAAATACACAGGTATATGGAGCGGAATGGAGCACCCAAATTACGCAATCTATCTTCAAGATACACCAGCAGATGGCACGGAATGTAGCACCCAAATTACACAATCTATCAGTAAGATACCACAGCAGATGCTACGAAATGTAGCACTCAAATTACGCAATCTATCACCAAGATACACCAGCAGATGGCACGATATGTAGCACTAAAATTACACAATCTATCAGCAAGATACCACAGCAGATGCTATGAAATGTAGCACTCAAATCACACAATCTATCAGGAAGATACTCCAGCAGATGGCACGGAACGTAGCACCCAAATTACACAATCTATCAGAAAGATACACCAGCAGATGCCACGGAATGTAGCATTCAAATTACTCAATCTATCAGCAAGATACCCCAGCAGATGGCACGGAATGTATCACTCAAATTACACAATCTATCAGCCAGATACACCAGCACATGGCACGGAATGTAGCACTCAAATTACACAATCTATCAGCAAGATACACCAGCAGATGGCACGAAATGTAGCATTCAAATTACTCAATCTATCAGCAAGATACCACAGCAGATGCTACGAAATGTAGCACTCAAATTACTCAATCTATGAGCAAGATACCACAGCAGATGGCACGAAATGTAGCACTCAAATTACTCCATCTATGAGCAAGATACCACAGCAGATGGCACGAAATGTAGCATTCAAATTACTCAATCTATCAGCAAGATACCACAGCAGATGCTACGAAATGTAGCACTCAAATTACTCAATCTATGAGCAAGATACCACAGCAGATGGCAAGAAATGTAGCACTCAAATTACTCAATCTATCTGCAAGATACCACAGCAGATGGCACGAAATGTAGCACTCAAACTACACAATCTATCGGCAAGATACACCAGCAGATGGCACGAAATGTAGCACTCAAATTACTCAATCTATCAGCAAGATACCACAGCAGATGCTACGAAATGTAGCACTCAAATTATGCAATCAATTAGCAAGATACACCAGCAGATGGCGCGGAATGGTGCACCCAAATTACGCAATCAATTAGCAAGATACACCAGCAGATGGCGCGGAATGTAGCACACAAATTACGCAATCAATTAGCAAAATACACAGGCAGAATGCGCGGAATGTAGCACCCAAATTACGCAATCATTTAGCAAGATACACCAGCAGATGGCGCGGAATGGAGCACCCAAATTTCGCAATCTATCAGCAAGATACCCAAGCAGATGGCACGGAATGTAGCACTCAAATTACGCAATCAATTAGCAAGATACACCAGCAGATGGCGCGGAATGGAGCACCCAAATTACCCAATCAATTAGCAAGATACACCAGCAGATCGCGCGGAATGGAGCACCCAAATTACCCAATCAATTAGCAAGATACACCAGCAGATGCCGCGGAATGGAGCACCTATATTACGTAATCTATTAGCAAACTACACAGGCAGATGGTGCGGAATGGAGCACCCAAATTACGCAATCAATTAGCAAGATACACCAGCAGATGCCGCGTAATGTAGCACCTAAATTACGCAATCTATCAGCAAGATACACCAGCAGATGGCGCGGAATGGTGCACCCAAATTACGCAATCTACTAACAAACTACACAGGCAGATGGCGCTGAATGTAGCACCCAAATAACGCAATCAATTAGTAAAATACACCAGCAGATGCCGCGGAATGGAGCACCTAAATTACGCAGTCTATCAGCAACATACACAGTCAGATGGCGCTGAATGGAGCACCCAAACTACGCAATCTATCAAAAAGATACACAGGCAGATGCGTCGGAATGGAGCTTACAAATTACGCAATTTATCAGCAACATACACAGGTAGATGGAGCGGAATGGAGCACCCAGATTATGCAATCCAACAGAAATATACCCCAGCATGTGCCACGGGATGGAGCACATAAATTACGCAATCCAACATCAATATATCCCAGCAGGTGCCACGGGATGGAGCACCTAAATTACGCAATCTAACAGCAATATACCCCAGCAGGTGCCACGGGAAGGAGCACCTAAATTACGCAATCTATCAGCAAGATACACTAGCAGGTGCCACGGTATGGAGCACCTAAATTACGCAATCTATCAGCAAAATACACTAACAGGGGCCACGGGATGGAGCGCCTAAATTAAGCAATCTAACAGCAATATTCCCCAGCAGGTGCCACGGGATGGAGCACCTAAATTACACAATCTATCAGCAACATACAGAAGCAGATGGCACGGAATGGAGCACCTAAATTACACAATCTATCAGCAAGATACACTAGCAGATGGCACGGAATGGAGCACCTAAATTACACAATCTATCAGCAAGATACAGAAGCAGATGGCACCGCATGGAGCACCTAAATTACACAATCTATCAGCAAGATACAGAAGCAGATGGCACCGCAAGGAGCACCGAAATTACACAATCTATCAGCAATATACACTAGCAGATGGCACCGCATGGAGCACCTAAATTACACAATCTATCAGGCAAGATACAGAAGCAGATGGCACCGCAAGGAGCACCTAAATTACACAATCTATCAGCAATATACACTAGCAGATGGCACCGCATGGAGCACCTAAATTACACAATCTATCAGGCAAGATACAGAAGCAGATGGCACCGCATGGAGCACCGAAATTACACAATCTATCAGCAAGATACAGAAGCAGATGGCACCGCATGGAGCACCTAAATTACACAATCTATCAGCAAGATACACTAGCAGATGGCACCGTATGGAGCACCGAAATTACACAATCTATCAGCAAGATACACTAGCAGATGGCACCGCATGGAGCACCTAAATTACACAATCTATCAGCAAGATACACTAGCAGATGGCACCGCATGGAGCACCGAAATTACACAATCTATCAGCAATATACACTAGCAGATGGCACCGCATGGAGCACCGAAATTACACAATCTATCAGCAATATACACTAGCAGATGGCACCGCATGGAGCACCGAAATTACACAATCTATCAGCAATATACACTAGCAGATGGCACCGCATGGAGCACCGAAATTACACAATCTATCAGCAAGATACACTAGCAGATGGCACCGCATGGAGCACCGAAATTACACAATCTATCAGCAATATACACTAGCAGATGGCACCGCATGGAGCACCGAAATTACACAATCTATCAGCAAGATACACTAGCAGATGGCACCGCATGGAGCACCGAAATTACACAATCTATCAGCAATATACACTAGCAGATGGCACCGCATGGAGCACCGAAATTACTCAATCTATCAGCAATATACACTAGCAGATGGCACCGCATGGAGCACCTAAATTACACAATCTATCAGGCAAGATACAGAAGCAGATGGCACCGCATGGAGCACCGAAATTACACAATCTATCAGCAATATACACTAGCAGATGGCACCGCATGGAGCACCGAAATTACACAATCTATCAGCAAGATACACTAGCAGATGGCACCGCATGGAGCACCGAAATTACACAACCTATCAGCAATATACACGAGCAGATAGCACGGAATGAAGCACTAAATTACACAATCTATCAGCAATATACACCAGCAGATAGCACGGAATGGAGCACTAAATTACACAATCTATCAGCAATATACACCAGCAGATAGCACGGAATGGAGCACTAAATTACGCAGTCTATCAGCAATATACACCAGCAGATAGCACGGAATGGAGCACTAAATTACACAATCTATCAGCAATATACACCAGCAGATAGCACGGAATGAAGCACTAAATTACACAATCTATCAGCAATATACACCAGCAGATAGCACGGAATGGAGCACTAAATTACACAATCTATCAGCAATATACACCAGCAGATAGCACGGAATGGAGCACTAAATTACGCAGTCTATCAGCAATATACACCGGCAGATAGCACGGAATGGAGCACTAAATTACACAATCTATCAGCAATATACACCAGCAGATAGCACGGAATGGAGCACCAAATTACGCAGTCTATCAGCAATATACACCAGCAGATAGCACGGAATGGAGCACTAAATTACACAATCTGTCAGCAATATACACCAGCAGATGGCACGGAATGAGCACTAAATTACACAATCTATCAGCAATATACACCAGCAGATAGCACGGAATGGAGCACTAAATTACGCAGTCTATCAGCAATATACACCAGCAGATAGCACGGAATGGAGCACTAAATAACACAATCTATCAGCAATATACACCAGCAGATGGCACGGAATGGAGCACTAAATTACGCAGTCTATCAGCAATATACCCAAACAGATGGCACCGCATGAAGCACCTAAATTACACAATCTATCAGCAATATACACCAGCAGATAGCACGGAATGGAGCACTAAATTACGCACTCTATCAGCAATATACACCAGCAGATAGCACGGAATGAAGCACCTAAATTACACAATCTATCAGCATTATACCCAAACAGATGGCACCGCATGAAGCACCTAAATTACACAATCTATCAGCAATATACCCAAACAGATGGCACCGCATGAAGCACCTATTTTACACAATCTATCAGCAATATACACCAGCAGATAGCACGGAATGGAGCACTAAATTACGCAGTCTATCAGCAATATACCCAAACAGATGGCACCGCATGAAGCACCTAAATTACACAATCTATCAGCAATATACACCAGCAGATAGCACGGAATGGAGCACTAAATTACGCAGTCTATCAGCAATATACACCAGCAGATAGCACGGAATGGAGCACTAAATTACACAATCTATCAGCAATATACACCAGCAGATAGCGCGGAATGGAGCACTAAATTACGCAGTCTATCAGCAATATATACCAGCAGATAGCACGGAATGAAGCACCTAAATTACACAATCTATCAGCAATATAAACCAGCAGATACCACGGAATGCAGCACCTAAATTACACAATCTATCAGCAATATACACCAGCAGATAGCACGGAATGAAGCACTAAATTACACAATCTATCAGCAATATACACCAGCAGATAGCACGGAATGAAGCACCTAAATTACACAATCTATCAGCAATATACACCCGCAGATAGCACGGAATGGAGCACTAAATTACACAATCTATCAGCAATATACACCAGCAGATAGCACGGAATGAAGCACCTAAATTACACAATCTATCAGCAATATACACCAGCAGATAGCACGGAATGGAGCACTAAATTACGCAGTCTATCAGCAATATACACCAGCAGATGGCACCGCATGGAGCACCTAAATTACACAATCTATCAGCAATATACTCCAGCAAATGCCACGGGATGGAGCACCTAAATTACACAATCTATCAGCAATATACCCCAGCAGGTGCCACGGGATGGAGCACCAAAATTACACAATCTATCAGCAATATACCCCAGCAGGTGCCACGGGATGGAGCACCAAAATTACACAATCTATCAGCAATATACCCCAGCAGGTGCCACGGGATGGAACACCAAAATTACACAATCTATTAACAAGATACCCCAGCAGATGACACGAATGTAGCACCCAAATTACACAATCTATCAGCAATATACACCAGCAGATAGCACGGAATGGAGCACTAAATTACGCAGTCTATCAGCAATATACCCAAACAGATGGCACCGCATGGAGCTCCTAAATTACACAATCTATCAGCAATATACACCAGCAGATAGCACGGAATGGAGCACCAAAATTACACAATCTATTAACAAGATACCCCAGCAGATGGCACGAATGTAGCACCCAAATTACACAATCTATCAGCAGTATACCCCAGCAGGTGCCACGTGATGGAGCACCAAAATTACACAATCTATCAGCAATATACCCCAGCAGGTGCCACGGAATAGAGCACCTAAATTACACAATCTATCAGCAATATAAACCAGCAGATGGCACGGAATGGAGCACCTAAATTACACAATCTATCAGCAATATACTCCAGCAGGTGCCACGGGATGGAGCACCTAAATTACCCAATCTATCAGCAAGATACACTAGCAGGTGCTACGGGATGGAGCACCTAAATTACGCAATCTATCAGCAAGATACACTAGCAGGTGCCACGTAATGGAGCACCTAAATTACACAATCTATCAGCAATATACACAAGCAGATGGCACCGAATGGAGCACCTAAATTACACAATCTATCAGCAATATACCCCAGCAGGTGCCACGGGATGGAGCACCTAAATTACGCAATCTAACAGCAAGATACACTAGCAGGTGCCACGTAATGGAGCACCTAAATTACGCAATCTATCAGCAAGATACACTAGCAGATGGCACGGGATGGAGCACCTAAATTACGCAATTTATCAGCAAGATACACTAGCAGGTGCCACGGCATGGCGCACCTAAATTACGCAATCCATAAGCAAAATACACTAGCAGGTGCCACGGGATGGAGCATCTAAATTAAGCAATCTATCAGCAAGATACACTAGCAGGTGCCACGGGATGGAGCACCTAAATTACGCAATCTGTCAGCAAGATACACTAGCAGATGGCACGGAATGGAGCACCTAAATTACGCAATCTGTCAGCAAGATACACTAGCAGGTGCCACGGGATGGCGCACCTAAACTACGCAATCTATCAGCAAGATTCACTAGCAAATGGCACGGAATGGAGCACCAAAATTACACAATCTATCAGCAATATACACCAGCAGATGGCACGGAATGGAGCACTAAATTACGCAGTTTATCAGCAAGATACTCCAGCAAATGCTACGGGATGAACTGCCAAAATTACACAATCTATCAGCAAGATACCCCAGCAGATGGCACGGAAGGTAGCACCCAAATTACACAATCTATCAGCAATATTTACCAGCAGATGGCACGCAATGGAGCACTAAATTACGCAGTCTATCAGCAAGATACTCCAGCAAATGGCACCGCATGGAGCACCTAAATTTGACAATCTATCAGCAAGCTACTCCAGCAAATGCCACGGGATAGACTACCAAAATTACACAATCTATCAACACGATACCCCAGCAGATGGCACGAATGTAGCACCCAAATTACACAATCTATCAGCAAGATACCACAGCAGGTGCCACGGGATGCAGCACATAAACTACGCAATCTAACAGCAATATACCCCAGCAGGTGCCACGGGATGGAGCACCTAAATTACGCATTCTATCAGCAAGATACTCTAGCAGGTGCCACGGGATGGAGCACCTAAATTACACAATCTATCAGCAATATAAACCAGCAGATGGCACGAATGTAGCACCCAAATTACACAATCTATCAGCAAGATACCACAGCAGGTGCCACGGGATGCAGCACATAAATTACGCAATCTAACAGCAATATACCCCAGCAGGTGCCACGGGATGGAGCACCTAAATTACGCATTCTATCACCAAGATACGCTAGCAGGTGCCACGGAATGGAGCACCTAAATTACACAATGTATCAGCAAGATACACCAGCAGGTGCCACGGAATGGAGCACCTAAATTACACAATGTATCAGCAAGATACACCAGCAGGTGCCACGCGATGGAGCACCTAAATTACAAAATGTATCAGCAAGCTACCCCAGCAGGTGCCACGGGATGGAGCACCTAAATTACACAATCTATCAGCAAGATACCCCAGCAGGTGCCACGGGATGGAGCACCTAAGTTACACAATCTATCAGCAAGATACACCAGCAGGTGCCACGGAATGGAGCACCTAAATTACACAATCTATCAGCAATATACACCAGCAGGTGCCACGGAATGGAGCACCTAAATTACACAATCTATCAGCAATATACACCAGCAGGTGCCACGGGATGGAGCACCTAAATTACACAATCTATCAGCAATATACACCAGCAGGTGCCACGGAATGGAGCACCTAAATTACACAATCTATCAGCAAGATACACCAGCAGGTGCCACGGAATGGAGCACCTAAATTACACAATCTATCAGCAAGATACCCCAGCAGGTGCCACGGGATGGAGCACCTAAATTACACAATGTATCAGCAAGATACCCCAGCAGGTGCCACGGGATGAAGCACCTAAATTACACAATCTATCAGCAAGATACGCTAGCAGGTGCCACGGAATGATGCACCTAAATTACACAATCTATCAGCAAGATACTCTAGCAGGTGCCACGGAATGAAGCACCTAATTTACGCAATCTATCAGCAAGATACTCTAGCAGGTGCCACGGAATGAAGCACCTAAATTACACAATCTATCAGCAATATACAGAAGCAGATGGCACCGCATGGAGCACCTAAATTACACAATCTATCAGCACGATACACCAGCAGGTGCCACGGAATGGAGCACCTAAATTACACAATCTATCAGCAAGATACCCCAGCAGGTGTCACGGATTGGAGCACCTAAATTACACAATGTATCAGCAAGATACCCCAGCAGGTGCCACGGGCTGAAGCACCTAAATTACACAGTCTATCAGCAAGATACGCTAGCAGGTGCCACGGAATGAAGCACCTAAATTACACAATCTATCAGCAAGATACTCTAGCAGGTGCCACGGAATGAAGCACCTAATTTACGCAATCTATCAGCAAGATACTCTAGCAGGTGCCACGGGATGGAGCACCTAAATTACACAATCTATCAGCAAGATACACTAGCAGGTGCCACGGAATGGAGCACCTAAATTACACAATCTATCAGCAAGATACTCTAGCAGGTGCCACGGAATGAAGCACCTAAATTACACAATCTATCAGCAATATACAGAAGCAGATGGCACCGCATGGAGCACCTAAATTACACAATCTATCAGCAAGATACACTAGCAGGTGCCACGGAATGGAGCACCTAAATTACACAATCTATCAGCAAGATACACCAGCAGGTGCCACGGAATGAAGCACCTAAATTACACAATCTATCAGCAAGATACTCTAGCAGGTGCCACGGGATGAAGCACCTAATTTACGCAATCTATCAGCAAGATACACTAGCAGGTGCCACGGGATGAAGCACCTAATTTACGCAATCTATCAGCAAGATACTCTAGCAGGTGCCACGGGATGAAGCACCTAATTTACGCAATCTATCAGTAAGATACACTAGCAGGTGCCACGGGATGAAGCACCTAATTTACGCAATCTATCAGCAAGATACACTAGCAGGTGCCACGGGATGAAGCACCTAATTTACGCAATCTATCAGCAAGATACTCTAGCTGGTGCCACGGGATGAAGCACCTAATTTACGCAATCTATCCGCAAGATACACTAGCAGGTGCCACGGGATGAAGCACCTAATTTACGCAATCTATCAGCAAGATACACTAGCAGGTGCCACGGAATGGAGCACCTAAATTACACAATCTATCAGCAAGATACAGAAGCAGATGGCACCGCATGGAGCACCTAAATTACACAATCTATCAGCAAGATACACTAGCAGGTGCCACGGAATGGAGCACCTAATTTACGCAATCTATCAGCAAGATACACTAGCAGGTGCCACGGAATGGAGCACCTAAATTACACAATCTATCAGCAAGATACCCTAGCAGGTGCCACGGAATGGAGCACCTAATTTACGCAATCTATCAGCAAGATACACTAGCAGGTGCCACGGGATGGAGCACCTAAATTACGCAATCTATCAGCAAGATACTCTAGCAGGTGCCACGGGATGTAGCACCTAATTTACGCAATCTATCAGCAAGATACACTAGCAGGTGCCACGGAATGGAGCACCTAAATTACACAATCTATCAGCAAGATACTCTAGCAGGTGCCACGGGATGAAGCACCTAATTTACGCAATCTATCAGCAAGATACACTAGCAGGTGCCAGGGAATGGAGCACCTAAATTACACAATCTATCAGCAAGATACACTAGCAGGTGCCACGGGATGAAGCACCTAATTTACACAATCTATCAGCAAGATACACTAGCAGGTGCCACGGAATGGAGCACCTAAATTACACAATCTATCAGCAATATACAATAGCAGATGGCACGAATGGAGCAATAAATTAGACAATCTATCAGCAAGATACACTAGCAGATGGCACCGCATGAAGCACCTAAATTACACAATCTATCAGCAATATACCCCAGCAGGTGCCGCGGGATGGAGCACCTAAATTACACAATCTATCAGCAATATACAATAACAGATGGCACGGAATGGAGCACTAAGTTACGCAATCTATCAGCAATATACCCCAGCAGGTGCCGCGGGATGGAGCACCTAAATTACACAATCTATCAGCAATATACAATAGCAGATGGCACGGAATGGAGCACTAAGTTACGCAATCTATCAGCAATATACCCCAGCAGGTGCCGCGGGATGGAGCACCTAAATTACACAATCTATCAGCAATATACAATAGCAGATGGCACGGAATGGAGCACTAAGTTACGCAATCTATCAGCAATATACCCCAGCAGGTGCCGCGGGATGGAGCACCTAAATTACGCAATCTATCAGCAATATACCCCAGCAGATGGCACGGAATGGAGCACTAAGTTACGCAATCTATCAGCAATATACCCCAGCAGGTGCCGCGGGATGGAGCACCTAAATTACGCAATCTATCAGCAATATACCCCAGCAGATGGCACGGAATGGAGCACTAAGTTACGCAATCTATCACCAATATACAATAGCAGATGGCACGCAATGGAGCACTAAGTTACACAATCTATCAGCAATATACAATAGCAGATGGCACGCGATGGAGCACTAAGTTACACAATCTATCAGCAATATACAATAGCAGATGCCACGCGATGGAGCACTAAATTACACAATCTATCACCAATATACAATAGCAGATGCCACGCGATGGAGCACTAAATTACACAATCTATCAGCAATATACAATAGCAGATGGCACGCGATGGAGCACTAAATTACACAATCTATCAGCAATATACCCCAGCAGATGGTACGGAATGGAGCACTAAATTACGCAATCTATCACCAATATACAATAGCAGATGGCACGCGATGGAGCACTAAATTACGCAATCTATCAGCAATATACAATAGCAGATGGCACGGAATGGAGCACTAAATTACACAATCTATCAGCAATATACAATAGCAGATGGCACGGAATGGAGCACTAAATTACGCAATCTATCAGCAATATACAATAGCAGATGGCACGCGATGGAGCACTAAATTACACAATCTATCAGCAATATACAATAGCAGATGGCACGGAATGGAGCACTAAATTACACAATCTATCAGCAATATACAATAGCAGATGGCACGCGATGGAGCACTAAATTACACAATCTATCAGCAATATACAATAGCAGATGGCACGGAATGGAGCACTAAATTACGCAATCTATCAGCAATATACAATAGCAGATGGCACGGAATGGAGCACTAAATTACGCAATCTATCACCAATATACAATAGCAGATGGCACGGAATGGAGCACTAAATTACACAATCTATCAGCAATATACAATAGCAGATGGCACGCGATGGAGCACTAAATTACACAATCTATCAGCAATATACAATAGCAGATGGCACGCGATGGAGCACTAAATTACACAATCTATCACCAATATACAATAGCAGATGGCACGCGATGGAGCACTAAATTACACAATCTATCAGCAATATACAATAGCAGATGGCACGCGATGGAGCACTAAATTACACAATCTATCAGCAATATACAATAGCAGATGGCACGCGATGGAGCACTAAATTACACAATCTATCACCAATATACAATAGCAGATGGCACGCGATGGAGCACTAAATTACACAATCTATCACCAATATACAATAGCAGATGGCACGCGATGGAGCACTAAATTACACAATCTATCACCAATATACAATAGCAGATGGCACGCGATGGAGCACTAAATTACACAATCTATCACCAATATACAATAGCAGATGGCACGCGATGGAGCACTAAATTACACAATCTATCAGCAATATACAATAGCAGATGGCACGCGATGGAGCACTAAATTACACAATCTATCAGCAATATACAATAGCAGATGGCACGCGATGGAGCACTAAATTACACAATCTATCACCAATATACAATAGCAGATGGCACGCGATGGAGCACTAAATTACACAATCTATCAGCAATATACAATAGCAGATGGCACGCGATGGAGCACTAAATTACACAATCTATCAGCAATATACAATAGCAGATGGCACGGAATGGAGCACTAAATTACGCAATCTATCACCAATATACAATAGCAGATGGCACGCGATGGAGCACTAAATTACACAATCTATCACCAATATACAATAGCAGATGTCACGCGATGGAGCACTAAATTACACAATCTATCACCAATATACAATAGCAGATGGCACGCGATGGAGCACTAAATTACACAATCTATCAGCAATATACAATAGCAGATGGCACGCGATGGAGCACTAAATTACACAATCTATCAGCAATATACAATAGCAGATGGCACGGAATGGAGCACTAAATTACGCAATCTATCACCAATATACAATAGCAGATGGCACGGAATGGAGCACTAAATTACGCAATCTATCACCAATATACAATAGCAGATGGCACGCGATGGAGCACTAAATTACACAATCTATCAGCAATATACAATAGCAGATGGCACGGAATGGAGCACTAAATTACACAATCTATCAGCAATATACAATAGCAGATGGCACGGAATGGAGCACTAAATTACGCAATCTATCACCAATATACAATAGCAGATGGCACGCGATGGAGCACTAAATTACACAATCTATCACCAATATACAATAGCAGATGCCACGCGATGGAGCACTAAATTACACAATCTATCACCAATATACAATAGCAGATGGCACGCGATGGAGCACTAAATTACACAATCTATCACCAATATACAATAGCAGATGGCACGCGATGGAGCACTAAATTACACAATCTATCAGCAATATACAATAGCAGATGGCACGGAATGGAGCACTAAATTACGCAATCTATCACCAATATACAATAGCAGATGGCACGCGATGGAGCACTAAATTACACAATCTATCACCAATATACAATAGCAGATGCCACGCGATGGAGCACTAAATTACACAATCTATCAGCAATAAACAATAGCAGATGGCACGCGATGGAGCACTAAATTACACAATCTATCACCAATATACAATAGCAGATGGCACGCGATGGAGCACTAAATTACACAATCTATCACCAATATACAATAGCAGATGGCACGCGATGGAGCACTAAATTACACAATCTATCAGCAATATACAATAGCAGATGGCACGGAATGGAGCACTAAATTACGCAATCTATCACCAATATACAATAGCAGATGGCACGCGATGGAGCACTAAATTACACAATCTATCACCAATATACAATAGCAGATGCCACGCGATGGAGCACTAAATTACACAATCTATCAGCAATAAACAATAGCAGATGGCACGCGATGGAGCACTAAGTTACACAATCTATCACCAATATACAATAGCAGATGGCACGGAATGGAGCACTAAGTTACACAATCTATCAGCAATATACAATACCAGATGCCACGGAATGGAGCACTAAATTACACAATCTATCACCAATATACAATAGCAGATGGCACGGAATGGAGCACTAAATTACGCAATCTATCAGCAATATACAATAGCAGATGGCACGGAATGGAGCACTAAATTACACAATCTATCACCAATATACAATAGCAGATGGCACGCGATGGAGCACTAAATTACACAATCTATCAGCAATATACAATAGCAGATGGCACGGAATGGAGCACTAAATTACACAATCTATCACGAATATACAATAGCAGATGGCACGGAATGGAGCACTAAATTACACAATCTATCAGCAATATACAATAGCAGATGGCACGGAATGGAGCACTAAATTACACAATCTATCACCAATATACAATAGCAGATGGCACGGAATGGAGCACTAAATTACACAATCTATCAGCAATATACAATAGCAGATGGCACGGAATGGAGCACTAAATTACACAATCTATCAGCAATATACAATAGCAGATGCCACGCGATGGAGCACTAAATTACACAATCTATCACCAATATACAATAGCAGATGGCACGCGATGGAGCACTAAATTACACAATCTATCACCAATATACAATAGCAGATGGCACGGAATGGAGCACTAAATTACAGAATCTATCAGCAATATACAATAGCAGATGGCACGCGATGGAGCACTAAATTACACAATCTATCAGCAATATACAATAGCAGATGGCACGCGATGGAGCACTAAATTACACAATCTATCAGCAATATACAATAGCAGATGGCACGGAATGGAGCACTAAATTACACAATCTATCAGCAATATACAATAGCAGATGGCACGGAATGGAGCACTAAATTACACAATCTATCAGCAATATACAATAGCAGATGGCACGGAATGGAGCACTAAATTACACAATCTATCAGCAATATACAATAGCAGATGGCACGGAATGGAGCACTAAATTACACAATCTATCACCAATATACAATAGCAGATGGCACGGAATGGAGCACTAAATTACACAATCTATCAGCAATATACAATAGCAGATGGCACGGAATGGAGCACTAAATTACACAATCTATCAGCAATATACAATAGCAGATGGCACGCGATGGAGCACTAAATTACACAATCTATCAGCAATATACAATAGCAGATGGCACGGAATGGAGCACTAAATTACACAATCTATCAGCAATATACAATAGCAGATGGCACGCGATGGAGCACTAAATTACACAATCTATCACCAATATACAATAGCAGATGCCACGCGATGGAGCACTAAATTACACAATCTATCACCAATATACAATAGCAGATGGCACGGAATGGAGCACTAAATTACACAATCTATCACCAATATACAATAGCAGATGCCACGGAATGGAGCACTATATTACACAATCTATCAGCAATATACAATAGCAGATGGCACGGAATGGAGCACTAAATTACACAATCTATCAGCAATATACAATAGCAGATGGCACGCGATGGAGCACTAAATTACACAATCTATCAGCAATATACAATAGCAGATGGCACGCGATGGAGCACTAAGTTACACAATCTATCAGCAATATACAATAGCAGATGGCACGCGATGGAGCACTAAGTTACACAATCTATCAGCAATATACAATAGCAGATGGCACGCGATGGAGCACTAAGTTACACAATCTATCAGCAATATACAATACCAGATGGCACGCGATGGAGCACTAAGTTACACAATCTATCACCAATATACAATAGCAGATGGCACGCGATGGAGCACTAAATTACACAATCTATCAGCAATATACAATAGCAGATGCCACGGAATGGAGCACTAAATTACACAATCTATCAGCAATATACAATAGCAGATGGCACGGAATGGAGCACTAAATTACACAATCTATCAGCAATATACAATAGCAGATGGCACGCGATGGAGCACTAAATTACACAATCTATCACCAATATACAATAGCAGATGGCACGGAATGGAGCACTAAATCACACAATCTATCACCAATATACAATAGCAGATGCCACGGAATGGAGCACTAAATTACACAATCTATCAGCAATATACAATAGCAGATGCCACGCGATGGAGCACTAAATTACACAATCTATCACCAATATACAATAGCAGATGGCACGCGATGGAGCACTAAATTACACAATCTATCACCAATATACAATAGCAGATGGCACGGAATGGAGCACTAAATTACACAATCTATCAGCAATATACAATAGCAGATGCCACGCGATGGAGCACTAAATTACACAATCTATCAGCAATATACAATAGCAGATGGCACGGAATGGAGCACTAAATTACACAATCTATCAGCAATATACAATAGCAGATGGCACGCGATGGAGCACTAAATTACACAATCTATCAGCAATATACAATAGCAGATGGCACGGAATGGAGCACTAAATTACACAATCTATCAGCAATATACAATAGCAGATGGCACGCGATGGAGCACTAAATTACACAATCTATCAGCAATATACAATAGCAGATGGCACGCGATGGAGCACTAAATTACACAATCTATCACCAATATACAATAGCAGATGGCACGGAATGGAGCACTAAATTACACAATCTATCAGCAATATACAATAGCAGATGCACGCGATGGAGCACTAAATTACACAATCTATCAGCAATATACAATAGCAGATGGCACGGAATGGAGCACTAAATTACACAATCTATCAGCAATATACAATAGCAGATGGCACGCGATGGAGCACTAAGTTACACAATCTATCAGCAATATACAATAGCAGATGGCACGCGATGGAGCACTAAATTACACAATCTATCAGCAATATACAATAGCAGATGGCACGCGATGGAGCACTAAATTACACAATCTATCAGCAATATACAATAGCAGATGGCACGGAATGGAGCACTAAATTACACAATCTATCACCAATATACAATAGCAGATGGCACGCGATGGAGCACTAAATTACACAATCTATCAGCAATATACAATAGCAGATGGCACGCGATGGAGCACTAAATTACACAATCTATCAGCAATATACAATAGCAGATGGCACGCGATGGAGCACTAAATTACGCAATCTATCAGCAATATACAATAGCAGATGCCACGCGATGGAGCACTAAATTACACAATCTATCAGCAATATACAATAGCAGATGGCACGGAATGGAGCACTAAATTACACAATCTATCAGCAATATACAATAGCAGATGGCACGCGATGGAGCACTAAGTTACACAATCTATCACCAATATACAATAGCAGATGGCACGCGATGGAGCACTAAATTACACAATCTATCAGCAATATACAATAGCAGATGGCACGGAATGGAGCACTAAATTACACAATCCATCAGCAATATACAATAGCAGATGGCACGCGATGGAGCACTAAATTACACAATCTATCAGCAATATACAATAGCAGATGGCACGGAATGGAGCACTAAATTACACAATCTATCAGCAATATACAATAGCAGATGGCACGCGATGGAGCACTAAATTACACAATCTATCAGCAATATACAATAGCAGATGGCACACGATGGAGCACTAAATTACACAATCTATCAGCAATATACAATAGCAGATGGCACGCGATGGAGCACTAAGTTACACAATCTATCACCAATATACAATAGCAGATGGCACGGAATGGAGCACTAAATTACACAATCTATCAGCAATATACAATAGCAGATGCCACGCGATGGAGCACTAAATTAC
The DNA here is from genome assembly GCA_030765065.1 of Deroplatys truncata. NCBI lineage: Eukaryota > Metazoa > Arthropoda > Insecta > Mantodea > Mantidae > Deroplatys > Deroplatys truncata. The sequence goes on from JAUKNL010000059.1 coordinate 807,772, forward strand.
ACAATCTATCAGCAATATACAATAGCAGATGGCACGGAATGGAGCACTAAATTACACAATCTACACCAATATACAATAGCAGATGGCACGGAATGGAGCACTAAGTTACACAATCTATCACCAATATACAATAGCAGATGGCACGGAATGGAGCACTAAATTACACAATCTATCAGCAATATACAATAGCAGATGGCACGCGATGGAGCACTAAATTACACAATCTATCACCAATATACAATAGCAGATGGCACGCGATGGAGCACTAAATTACACAATCTATCACCAATATACAATAGCAGATGGCACGGAATGGAGCACTAAATTACACAATCTATCAGCAATATACAATAGCAGATGGCACGCGATAGAGCACCTAAATTTCACAATCTATCAGCAATATACAATAGCAGATGGCACGGAATGGAGCACTAAATTACACAATCTATCACCAATATACAATAGCAGATGCCACGGAATGGAGCACTAAATTACACAATCTATCAGCAATATACAATAGCAGATGGCACGGAATGGAGCACTAAATTACACAATCTATCACCAATATACAATAGCAGATGGCACGCGATGGAGCACTAAATTACACAATCTATCAGCAATATACAATAGCAGATGGCACGCGATGGAGCACTAAATTACACAATCTATCACCAATATACAATAGCAGATGGCACGCGATGGAGCACTAAATTACACAATCTATCAGCAATATACAATAGCAGATGCACGGAATGGAGCACTAAATTACACAATCTATCAGCAATATACAATAGCAGATGGCACGGAATGGAGCACTAAATTACACAATCTATCACCAATATACAATAGCAGATGGCACGCGATGGATCACTAAATTACACAATCTATCACCAATATACAATAGCAGATGGCACGGAATGGAGCACTAAATTACACAATCTATCAGCAATATACAATAGCAGATGGCACGGAATGGAGCACTAAATTACACAATCTATCACCAATATACAATAGCAGATGGCACGCGATGGAGCACTAAATTACACAATCTATCACCAATATACAATAGCAGATGGCACGGAATGGAGCACTAAATTACACAATCTATCACCAATATACAATAGCAGATGGCACGGAATGGAGCACTAAATTACACAATCTATCACCAATATACAATAGCAGATGGCACGCGATGGAGCACTAAATTACACAATCTATCAGCAATATACAATAGCAGATGGCACGGAATGGAGCACTAAGTTACACAATCTATCACCAATATACAATAGCAGATGGCACGCGATGGAGCACTAAATTACACAATCTATCAGCAATATACAATAGCAGATGGCACGGAATGGAGCACTAAGTTACACAATCTATCACCAATATACAATAGCAGATGGCACGCGATGGAGCACTAAATTACACAATCTATCAGCAATATACAATAGCAGATGGCACGCGATGGAGCACTAAGTTACACAATCTATCACCAATATACAATAGCAGATGGCACGCGATGGAGCACTAAGTTACACAATCTATCAGCAATATACAATAGCAGATGGCACGCGATGGAGCACTAAATTACACAATCTATCAGCAATATACAATAGCAGATGGCACGGAATGGAGCACTAAATTACACAATCTACCACCAATATACAATAGCAGATGGCACGGAATGGAGCACTAAGTTACACAATCTATCACCAATATACAATAGCAGATGGCACGCGATGGAGCACTAAATTACACAATCATCTAATCTAGCAATATACAATAGCAGATGGCACGCGATGGAGCACTAAGTTACACAATCTATCAGCAATATACAATAGCAGATGGCACGCGATGGAGCACTAAATTACACAATCTATCAGCAATATACAATAGCAGATGGCACGCGATGGAGCACTAAGTTACACAATCTATCACCAATATACAATAGCAGAAGCTACGGAATGGAGCACTAAATTACACAATCTATCAGCAATATACAATAGCAGATGCCACGCGATGGAGCACTAAATTACACAATCTATCAGCAATATACAATAGCAGATGGCACGCGATGGAGCACTAAATTACACAATCTATCACCAATATACAATAGCAGATGGCACGCGATGGAGCACTAAATTACACAATCTATCAGCAATATACGATAGCAGATGGCACGCGATGGAGCACTAAATTACACAATCTATCAGCAATATACAATAGCAGATGGCACGCGATGGAGCACTAAATTACACAATCTATCAGCAATATACAATAGCAGATGGCACGCGATGGAGCACTAAATTACACAATCTATCAGCAATATACAATAGCAGATGGCACGCGATGGAGCACTAAATTACACAATCTATCAGCAATATACAATAGCAGATGGCACGCGATGGAGCACTAAATTACACAATCTATCACCAATATACAATAGCAGATGCCACGGTATGGAGCACTAAATTACACAATCTATCACCAATATACAATAGCAGATGGCACGCGATGGAGCACTAAATTACACAATCTATCAGCAATATACGATAGCAGATGGCACGCGATGGAGCACTAAATTACACAATCTATCACCAATATACAATAGCAGATGGCACGCGATGGAGCACTAAATTACACAATCTATCACCAATATACAATAGCAGATGCCACGGTATGGAGCACTAAATTACACAATCTATCAGCAATATACAATAGCAGATGGCACGCGATGGAGCACTAAATTACACAATCTATCAGCAATATACGATAGCAGATGGCACGCGATGGAGCACTAAATTACACAATCTATCAGCAATATACAATAGCAGATGGCACGCGATGGAGCACTAAATTACACAATCTATCAGCAATATACGATAGCAGATGGCACGCGATGGAGCACTAAATTACACAATCTATCAGCAATATACAATAGCAGATGGCACGCGATGGAGCACTAAATTACACAATCTATCAGCAATATACAATAGCAGATGGCACGCGATGGAGCACTAAATTACACAATCTATCAGCAATATACAATAGCAGATGGCACGCGATGGAGCACTAAATTACACAATCTATCACCAATATACAATAGCAGATGGCACGCGATGGAGCACTAAATTACACAATCTATCACCAATATACAATAGCAGATGGCACGCGATGGAGCACTAAATTACACAATCTATCACCAATATACAATAGTAGATGGCACGCGATGGAGCACTAAATTACACAATCTATCACCAATATACAATAGCAGATGGCACGCGATGGAGCACTAAATTACACAATCTATCACCAATATACAATAGCAGATGGCACGCGATGGAGCACTAAATTACACAATCTATCACCAATATACAATAGCAGATGGCACGCGATGGAGCACTAAATTACACAATCTATCACCAATATACAATAGCAGATGCCACGCGATGGAGCACTAAATTACGCAATCTATCAGCAATATACAATAGCAGATGCCACGGAATTGAGCACTAAATTACACAATCTATCAGCAATATACAATAGCAGATGCCACGGAATGGAGCACTAAATTACACAATCTATCAGCAATATACAATAGCAGATGGCACGCGATGGAGCACTAAATTACACAATCTATCACCAATATACAATAGCAGATGGCACGGAATGGAGCACTAAATTACACAATCTATCAGCAATATACAATAGCAGATGCCACGGAATGGAGCACTAAATTACACAATCTATCAGCAATATACAATAGCAGATGGCACGGAATGGAGCACTAAATTACACAATCTATCAGCAATATACAATAGCAGATGCCACGGAATGGAGCACTAAATTACACAATCTATCAGCAATATACAATAGCAGATGCCACGGAATGGAGCACTAAATTACACAATCTATCAGCAATATACAATAGCAGATGCCACGGAATGGAGCACTAAATTACACAATCTATCACCAATATACAATAGCAGATGGCACGCGATGGAGCACTAAATTACACAATCTATCACCAATATACAATAGCAGATGCCACGGAATGGAGCACTAAATTACACAATCTATCACCAATATACAATAGCAGATGGCACGCGATGGAGCACTAAATTACACAATCTATCACCAATATACAATAGCAGATGGCACGCGATGGAGCACTAAATTACACAATCTATCAGCAATATACAATAGCAGATGGCACGCGATGGAGCACTAAATTACACAATCTATCAGCAATATACAATAGCAGATGGCACGCGATGGAGCACTAAATTACACAATCTATCAGCAATATACAATAGCAGATGCCACGGAATGGAGCACTAAATTACACAATCTATCAGCAATATACACTAGCAGATGGCACGCGATGGAGCACCTAAATTACACAATCTATCAGCAATATACAATAGCAGATGCCACGGAATGGAGCACTAAATTACACAATCTATCAGCAATATACAATAGCAGATGGCACGCGATGGAGCACTAAATTACACAATCTATCAGCAATATACACTAGCAGATGGCACGCGATAGAGCACCTAAATTACACAATCTATCAGCAATATACAATAGCAGATGCCACGGAATGGAGCACTAAATTACACAATCTATCAGCAATATACAATAGCAGATGCCACGGAATGGAGCACTAAATTACGCAATCTATCAGCAATATACAATAGCAGATGCCACGCGATGGAGCACTAAATTACACAATCTATCACCAATATACAATAGCAGATGGCACGG
>JAUKNL010000060.1:0-67260 GCA_030765065.1 Deroplatys truncata
TCTTATTTCTTGACTTAACGTAAACTCACTTTTATTGATATTTAAAGGTGTATTAAGGTGTGATACGTCCATTTATAGACCTTTTCCGCACTTTGAACAAAGTCGAGAAAACACGATTTTACGCTCACTAGTGAGTAAAAATTCTTATTTCTTGACTTAACGTAAACTCACTTTTATTGATATTTAAAGGTGTATTAAGGTGTGATACGTCCATTTATATGCCTTTTCCGCACTTTGAACAAAGTCGAGAAAACACGATTTTACGCTCACTAGTGAGTAAAATTTCTTATTTCTTGACTTAACGTAAACTCACTATTATTGATATTTAAAGGTGTATTAAGGTGTGATACGTCCATTTATATGCATTTTCCGCACTTTGAACAAAGTCGAGAAAACACGATTTTACGCTCACTAGTGAGTAAAAATTCTTATTTCTTGACTTAACGTAAACTCACTTTTATTGATATTTAAAGGTGTATTAAGGTGTGATACGTCCATTTATAGACCTTTTCCGCACTTTGAACAAATTCGAGAAAACACGATTCTACGCTCACTAATGAGTAAAAATTCTTATTTCTTGACTTAACGTAAACTCACGATTATTGATATTTAAAGGTGTATTAAGGTGTGATTCGTCCATGTATGTGCCTTTTCCGCACTTTGAACAAAGTCAAGAAAACACGATTTTACGCTCACTAGTGAGTAAAAATTCTTATTTCTTGACTTAACGTAAACTCACTTTTATTGATTTTTAAAGGTGTATTAAGGTGTGATACGTCCATTTATATGCCTTTTCCGCACTTTGAACAAAGTCGAGAAAACACGATTTTACGCTCACTAGTGAGTAAAATTTCTTATTTCTTGACTTAACGTAAACTCACTATTATTGATATTTAAAGGTGTATTAAGGTGTGATACGTCCATTTATATGCATTTTCCGCACTTTGAACAAAGTCGAGAAAACACGATTTTACGCTCACTAGTGAGTAAAAATTCTTATTTCTTGACTTAACGTAAACTCACTTTTATTGATATTTAAAGGTGTATTAAGGTGTGATTCGTCCATTTATATGCCTTTTCCGTACTTTGAACAAAGTCGAGAAAACACGATTTTACGCTCACTAGTGAGTAAAAATTCTTATTTCTTGACTTAACGTAAACTCACTTTTATTGATATTTAAAGGTGTATTAAGGTGTGATACGTCCATTTATATGCCTTTTCCGCACTTTGAACAAAGTCGACAAAACACGATTTTACGCTCACTAGTGAGTAAAATTTCTTATTTCTTGACTTAACGTAAACTCACTATTATTGATATTTAAAGGTGTATTAAGGTGTGATACGTCCATTTATATGCATTTTCCGCACTTTGAACAAAGTCGAGAAAACACGATTTTACGCTCACTAGTGAGTAAAAATTCTTATTTCTTGACTTAACGTAAACTCACTTTTATTGATATTTAAAGGTGTATTAAGGTGTGATACGTCCATTTATAGACCTTTTCCGCACTTTGAACAAAGTCGAGAAAACACGATTTTACGCTCACTAGTGAGTAAAAATTCTTATTTCTTGACTTAACGTAAACTCACTTTTATTGATATTTAAAGGTGTATTAAGGTGTGATTCGTCCATTTATATGCCTTTTCCGCACTTTTAACAAAGTCGAGAAAACACGATTTTACGCTCACTAGTGAGTAAAAATTCTTATTTCTTGACTTAACGTAAACTCACTTTTATTGATATTTAAAGGTGTATTAAGGTGTGATACGTCCATTTATAGACCTTTTCCGCACTTTGAACAAAGTCGAGAATACACGATTTTACGCTCACTAGTGAGTAAAAATTCTTATTTCTTGACTTAACGTAAACTCACTTTTATTGATATTTAAAGGTGTATTAAGGTGTGATACGTCCATTTATAGACCTTTTCCGCACTTTGAACAAAGTCGAGAATACACGATTTTACGCTCACTAGTGAGTAAAAATTCTTATTTCTTGACTTAACGTAAACTCACGTTTATTGATATTTAAAGGTGTATTAAGGTGTGATTCGTCCATTTATGTGCCTTTTCCGCACTTTGAACAAAGTCAAGAAAACACGATTTTACCCTCACTAGTGAGTAAAAATTCTTATTTCTTGACTTAACGTAAACTCACTTTTATTGATATTTAAAGGTGTATTAAGGTGTGATACGTCCATTTATATGCCTTTTCCGCACTTTGAACAAAGTCGAGAAAACACGATTTTACGCTCACTAGTGAGTAAAATTTCTTATTTCTTGACTTAACGTAAACTCACTATTATTGATATTTAAAGGTGTATTAAGGTGTGATACATCCATTTATAGACCTTTTCCGCACTTTGAACAAAGTCGAGAAAACACGATTTTACGCTCACTAGTGAGTAAAAATTCTTATTTCTTGACTTAACGTAAACTCACTTTTATTGATATTTAAAGGTGTATTAAGGTGTGATTCGTCCATTTATATGCCTTTTCCGTACTTTGAACAAAGTCGAGAAAACACGATTTTACGCTCACTAGTGAGTAAAAATTCTTATTTCTTGACTTAACGTAAACTCACTTTTATTGATATTTAAAGGTGTATTAAGGTGTGATACGTCCATTTATATGCCTTTTCCGCACTTTGAACAAAGTCGACAAAACACGATTTTACGCTCACTAGTGAGTAAAATTTCTTATTTCTTGACTTAACGTAAACTCACTATTATTGATATTTAAAGGTGTATTAAGGTGTGATACGTCCATTTATATGCATTTTCCGCACTTTGAACAAAGTCGAGAAAACACGATTTTACGCTCACTAGTGAGTAAAAATTCTTATTTCTTGACTTAACGTAAACTCACTTTTATTGATATTTAAAGGTGTATTAAGGTGTGATACGTCCATTTATAGACCTTTTCCGCACTTTGAACAAAGTCGAGAAAACACGATTTTACGCTCACTAGTGAGTAAAAATTCTTATTTCTTGACTTAACGTAAACTCACTTTTATTGATATTTAAAGGTGTATTAAGGTGTGATTCGTCCATTTATATGCCTTTTCCGCACTTTTAACAAAGTCGAGAAAACACGATTTTACGCTCACTAGTGAGTAAAAATTCTTATTTCTTGACTTAACGTAAACTCACTTTTATTGATATTTAAAGGTGTATTAAGGTGTGATACGTCCATTTATAGACCTTTTCCGCACTTTGAACAAAGTCGAGAATACACGATTTTACGCTCACTAGTGAGTAAAAATTCTTATTTCTTGACTTAACGTAAACTCACTTTTATTGATATTTAAAGGTGTATTAAGGTGTGATACGTCCATTTATAGACCTTTTCCGCACTTTGAACAAAGTCGAGAATACACGATTTTACGCTCACTAGTGAGTAAAAATTCTTATTTCTTGACTTAACGTAAACTCATTTTTATTGATATTTAAAGGTGTATTAAGGTGTGATTCGTCCATTTATGTGCCTTTTCCGCACTTTGAACAAAGTCGAGAAAACACGATTTTACGCTCACTAGTGAGTAAAAATTCTTATTTCTTGACTTAACGTAAACTCACTTTTATTGATTTTTAAAGGTGTATTAAGGTGTGATACGTCCATTTATATGCCTTTTCCGCACTTTGAACAAAGTCGAGAAAACACGATTTTACGCTCACTAGTGAGTAAAAATTCGTATTTCTTGACTTAACGTAAACTCACTTTTATTGATATTTAAAGGTGTATTAAGGTGTGATACGTCCATTTATATGCCTTTTCCGCACTTTGAACAAAGTCGAGAAAACACGATTTTACGCTCACTAGTGAGTAAAAATTCGTATTTCTTGACTTAACGTAAACTCACTTTTATTGATATTTAAAGGTGTATTAAGGTGTGATACGTCCATTTATATGCCTTTTCCGCACTTTGAACAAAGTCGAGAAAAGACGATTTTACGCTCACTAGTGAGTAAAAATTCTTATTTCTTGACTTAACGTAAACTCACTTTTATTGATATTTAAAGGTGTATTAAGGTGTGATACGTCCATTTATATGCATTTTCCGCACTTTGAACAAAGTCGAGAAAACACGATTTTACGCTCACTAGTGAGTAAAAATTCTTATTTCTTGACTTAACGTAAACTCACTTTTATTGATATTTAAAGGTGTATTAAGGTGTGATACGTCCATTTATAGACCTTTTCCGCACTTTGAACAAAGTCGAGAAAACACGATTTTACGCTCACTAGTGAGTAAAAATTCTTATTTCTTGACTTAACGTAAACTCACTTTTATTGATATTTAAAGGTGTATTAAGGTGTGATTCGTCCATTTATATGCCTTTTCCGCACTTTTAACAAAGTCGAGAAAACACGATTTTACGCTCACTAGTGAGTAAAAATTCTTATTTCTTGACTTAACGTCAACTCACTTTTATTGATATTTAAGGGTGTATTAAGGTGTGATACGTCCATTTATAGACCTTTTCCGCACTTTGAACAAAGTCGAGAATACACGATTTTACGCTCACTAGTGAGTAAAAATTCTTATTTCTTGACTTAACGTAAACTCACTTTTATTGATATTTAAAGGTGTATTAAGGTGTGATACGTCCATTTATAGACCTTTTCCGCACTTTGAACAAAGTCGAGAAAACACGATTTTACGCTCACTAGTGAGTAAAAATTCTTATTTCTTGACTTAACGTAAACTCACTTTTATTGATATTTAAAGGTGTATTAAGGTGTGATACGTCCATTTATATGCCTTTTCCGCACTTTGAACAAAGTCGAGAAAACACGATTTTACGCTCACTAGTGAGTAAAATTTCTTATTTCTTGACTTAACGTAAACTCACTATTATTGATATTTAAAGGTGTATTAAGGTGTGATACGTCCATTTATATGCATTTTCCGCACTTTGAACAAAGTCGAGAAAACACGATTTTACGCTCACTAGTGAGTAAAAATTCTTATTTCTTGACTTAACGTAAACTCACTTTTATTGATATTTAAAGGTGTATTAAGGTGTGATACGTCCATTTATAGACCTTTTCCGCACTTTGAACAAATTCGAGAAAACACGATTCTACGCTCACTAATGAGTAAAAATTCTTATTTCTTGACTTAACGTAAACTCACGATTATTGATATTTAAAGGTGTATTAAGGTGTGATTCGTCCATGTATGTGCCTTTTCCGCACTTTGAACAAAGTCAAGAAAACACGATTTTACGCTCACTAGTGAGTAAAAATTCTTATTTCTTGACTTAACGTAAACTCACTTTTATTGATTTTTAAAGGTGTATTAAGGTGTGATACGTCCATTTATATGCCTTTTCCGCACTTTGAACAAAGTCGAGAAAACACGATTTTACGCTCACTAGTGAGTAAAATTTCTTATTTCTTGACTTAACGTAAACTCACTATTATTGATATTTAAAGGTGTATTAAGGTGTGATACGTCCATTTATATGCATTTTCCGCACTTTGAACAAAGTCGAGAAAACACGATTTTACGCTCACTAGTGAGTAAAAATTCTTATTTCTTGACTTAACGTAAACTCACTTTTATTGATATTTAAAGGTGTATTAAGGTGTGATTCGTCCATTTATATGCCTTTTCCGTACTTTGAACAAAGTCGAGAAAACACGATTTTACGCTCACTAGTGAGTAAAATTCTTATTTCTTGACTTAACGTAAACTCACTTTTATTGATATTTAAAGGTGTATTAAGGTGTGATACGTCCATTTATATGCCTTTTCCGCACTTTGAACAAAGTCGACAAACACGATTTTACGCTCACTAGTGAGTAAAATTTCTTATTTCTTGACTTAACGTAAACTCACTATTATTGATATTTAAAGGTGTATTAAGGTGTGATACGTCCATTTATATGCATTTTCCGCACTTTGAACAAAGTCGAGAAAACACGATTTTACGCTCACTAGTGAGTAAAAATTCTTATTTCTTGACTTAACGTAAACTCACTTTTATTGATATTTAAAGGTGTATTAAGGTGTGATACGTCCATTTATAGACCTTTTCCGCACTTTGAACAAAGTCGAGAAAACACGATTTTACGCTCACTAGTGAGTAAAAATTCTTATTTCTTGACTTAACGTAAACTCACTTTTATTGATATTTAAAGGTGTATTAAGGTGTGATTCGTCCATTTATATGCCTTTTCCGCACTTTTAACAAAGTCGAGAAAACACGATTTTACGCTCACTAGTGAGTAAAAATTCTTATTTCTTGACTTAACGTAAACTCACTTTTATTGATATTTAAAGGTGTATTAAGGTGTGATACGTCCATTTATAGACCTTTTCCGCACTTTGAACAAAGTCGAGAATACACGATTTTACGCTCACTAGTGAGTAAAAATTCTTATTTCTTGACTTAACGTAAACTCACTTTTATTGATATTTAAAGGTGTATTAAGGTGTGATACGTCCATTTATAGACCTTTTCCGCACTTTGAACAAAGTCGAGAATACACGATTTTACGCTCACTAGTGAGTAAAAATTCTTATTTCTTGACTTAACGTAAACTCACGTTTATTGATATTTAAAGGTGTATTAAGGTGTGATTCGTCCATTTATGTGCCTTTTCCGCACTTTGAACAAAGTCAAGAAAACACGATTTTACCCTCACTAGTGAGTAAAAATTCTTATTTCTTGACTTAACGTAAACTCACTTTTATTGATATTTAAAGGTGTATTAAGGTGTGATACGTCCATTTATATGCCTTTTCCGCACTTTGAACAAAGTCGAGAAAACACGATTTTACGCTCACTAGTGAGTAAAATTTCTTATTTCTTGACTTAACGTAAACTCACTATTATTGATATTTAAAGGTGTATTAAGGTGTGATACATCCATTTATAGACCTTTTCCGCACTTTGAACAAAGTCGAGAAAACACGATTTTACGCTCACTAGTGAGTAAAAATTCTTATTTCTTGACTTAACGTAAACTCACTTTTATTGATATTTAAAGGTGTATTAAGGTGTGATTCGTCCATTTATATGCCTTTTCCGTACTTTGAACAAAGTCGAGAAAACACGATTTTACGCTCACTAGTGAGTAAAAATTCTTATTTCTTGACTTAACGTAAACTCACTTTTATTGATATTTAAAGGTGTATTAAGGTGTGATACGTCCATTTATATGCCTTTTCCGCACTTTGAACAAAGTCGACAAAACACGATTTTACGCTCACTAGTGAGTAAAATTTCTTATTTCTTGACTTAACGTAAACTCACTATTATTGATATTTAAAGGTGTATTAAGGTGTGATACGTCCATTTATATGCATTTTCCGCACTTTGAACAAAGTCGAGAAAACACGATTTTACGCTCACTAGTGAGTAAAAATTCTTATTTCTTGACTTAACGTAAACTCACTTTTATTGATATTTAAAGGTGTATTAAGGTGTGATACGTCCATTTATAGACCTTTTCCGCACTTTGAACAAAGTCGAGAAAACACGATTTTACGCTCACTAGTGAGTAAAAATTCTTATTTCTTGACTTAACGTAAACTCACTTTTATTGATATTTAAAGGTGTATTAAGGTGTGATTCGTCCATTTATATGCCTTTTCCGCACTTTTAACAAAGTCGAGAAAACACGATTTTACGCTCACTAGTGAGTAAAAATTCTTATTTCTTGACTTAACGTAAACTCACTTTTATTGATATTTAAAGGTGTATTAAGGTGTGATACGTCCATTTATAGACCTTTTCCGCACTTTGAACAAAGTCGAGAATACACGATTTTACGCTCACTAGTGAGTAAAAATTCTTATTTCTTGACTTAACGTAAACTCACTTTTATTGATATTTAAAGGTGTATTAAGGTGTGATACGTCCATTTATAGACCTTTTCCGCACTTTGAACAAAGTCGAGAATACACGATTTTACGCTCACTAGTGAGTAAAAATTCTTATTTCTTGACTTAACGTAAACTCATTTTTATTGATATTTAAAGGTGTATTAAGGTGTGATTCGTCCATTTATGTGCCTTTTCCGCACTTTGAACAAAGTCGAGAAAACACGATTTTACGCTCACTAGTGAGTAAAAATTCTTATTTCTTGACTTAACGTAAACTCACTTTTATTGATTTTTAAAGGTGTATTAAGGTGTGATACGTCCATTTATATGCCTTTTCCGCACTTTGAACAAAGTCGAGAAAACACGATTTTACGCTCACTAGTGAGTAAAAATTCGTATTTCTTGACTTAACGTAAACTCACTTTTATTGATATTTAAAGGTGTATTAAGGTGTGATACGTCCATTTATATGCCTTTTCCGCACTTTGAACAAAGTCGAGAAAACACGATTTTACGCTCACTAGTGAGTAAAAATTCGTATTTCTTGACTTAACGTAAACTCACTTTTATTGATATTTAAAGGTGTATTAAGGTGTGATACGTCCATTTATATGCCTTTTCCGCACTTTGAACAAAGTCGAGAAAAGACGATTTTACGCTCACTAGTGAGTAAAAATTCTTATTTCTTGACTTAACGTAAACTCACTTTTATTGATATTTAAAGGTGTATTAAGGTGTGATTCGTCTATTTTATGTGCCTTTTCCGCACTTTGAACAAAGTCGAGAAAACACGATTTTACGCTCACTAGTGAGTAAAATTTCTTATTTCTTGACTTAACGTAAACTCACTATTATTGATATATAAAGGTGTATTAAGGTGTGATACGTCCATTTATATGCATTTTCCGCACTTTGAACAAAGTCAAAAAAACACAATTTTACGCTCACTAGTGAGTAAAATTTCTTATTTCTTGACTTAACGTAAACTCACTATGATTGATATTTAAAGGTGTATTAAGGTGTGATACGTCCATTTATATGCATTTTCCGCACTTTGAACAAAGTCGAGAAAACACGATTTTACGCTCACTAGTGAGTAAAAATTCTTATTTCTTGACTTAACGTAAACTCACTTTTATTGATATTTATAGGTGTATTAAGGTGTGATACGTCCATTTATAGACCTTTTCCGCACTTTGAACAAAGTCGAGAAAACACGATTTTACGCTCACTAGTGAGTAAAAATTCTTATTTCTTGACTTAACGTAAACTCACTTTTATTGATATTTAAAGGTGTATTAAGGTGTGATACGTCCATTTATATGCCTTTTCCGCACTTTGAACAAAGTCGAGAAAACACGATTTTACGCTCACTAGTGAGTAAAATTTCTTATTTCTTGACTTAACGTAAACTCACTATTATTGATATTTAAAGGTGTATTAAGGTGTGATACGTCCATTTATATGCATTTTCCGCACTTTGAACAAAGTCGAGAAAACACGATTATACGCTCACTAGTGAGTAAAAATTCTTATTTCTTGACTTAACGTAAACTCACTTTTATTGATATTTAAAGGTGTATTAAGGTGTGATACATCCATTTATAGACCTTTTCCGCACTTTGAACAAAGTCGAGAAAACACGATTTTACGCTCACTAGTGAGTAAAAATTCTTATTTCTTGACTTAACGTAAACTCACTTTTATTGATATTTAAAGGTGTATTAAGGTGTGATTCGTCCATTTATATGCCTTTTCCGTACTTTGAACAAAGTCGAGAAAACACGATTTTACGCTCACTAGTGAGTAAAAATTCTTATTTCTTGACTTAACGTAAACTCACTTTTATTGATATTTAAAGGTGTATTAAGGTGTGATACATCCATTTATAGACCTTTTCCGCATTTTGAACAAAGTCGAGAAAACACGATTTTACGCACACTAGTGAGTAAAAATTCTTATTTCTTGACTTAACGTAAACTCACTTTTATTGATATTTAAAGGTGTATTAAGGTGTGATTCGTCCATTTATATGCCTTTTCCGTACTTTGAACAAAGTCGAGAAAACACGATTTTACGCTCACTAGTGAGTAAAAATTCTTATTTCTTGACTTAACGTAAACTCACTTTTATTGATATTTAAAGGTGTATTAAGGTGTGATACGTCCATTTATATGCCTTTTCCGCACTTTGAACAAAGTCGAGAAAACACGATTTTACGCTCACTAGTGAGTAAAATTTCTTATTTCTTGACTTAACGTAAACTCACTATTATTGATATTTAAAGGTGTATTAAGGTGTGATACGTCCATTTATATGCATTTTCCGCACTTTGAACAAAGTCGAGAAAACACGATTTTACGCTCACTAGTGAGTAAAAATTCTTATTTCTTGACTTAACGTAAACTCACTTTTATTGATATTTAAAGGTGTATTAAGGTGTGATACGTCCATTTATAGACCTTTTCCGCACTTTGAACAAAGTCGAGAAAACACGATTTTACGCTCACTAGTGAGTAAAAATTCTTATTTCTTGACTTAACGTAAACTCACTTTTATTGATATTTAAAGGTGTATTAAGGTGTGATTCGTCCATTTATATGCCTTTTCCGCACTTTTAACAAAGTCGAGAAAACACGATTTTACGCTCACTAGTGAGTAAAAATTCTTATTTCTTGACTTAACGTCAACTCACTTTTATTGATATTTAAGGGTGTATTAAGGTGTGATACGTCCATTTATAGACCTTTTCCGCACTTTGAACAAAGTCGAGAATACACGATTTTACGCTCACTAGTGAGTAAAAATTCTTATTTCTTGACTTAACGTAAACTCACTTTTATTGATATTTAAAGGTGTATTAAGGTGTGATACGTCCATTTATAGACCTTTTCCGCACTTTGAACAAAGTCGAGAAAACACGATTTTACGCTCACTAGTGAGTAAAAATTCTTATTTCTTGACTTAACGTAAACTCACTTTTATTGATATTTAAAGGTGTATTAAGGTGTGATACGTCCATTTATATGCCTTTTCCGCACTTTGAACAAAGTCGAGAAAACACGATTTTACGCTCACTAGTGTGTAAAAATTCTTATTTCTTGACTTAACGTAAACTCACTTTTATTGATATTTAAAGGTGTATTAAGGTGTGATACGTCCATTTATATGCCTTTTCCGCACTTTGAACAAAGTCGAGAAAACACGATTTTACGCTCACTAGTGAGTAAAAATTCTTATTTCTTGACTTAACGTAAACTCACTTTTATTGATATTTAAAGGTGTATTAAGGTGTGATACGTCCATTTATATGCCTTTTCCGCACTTTGAACAAAGTCGAGAAAACACGATTTTACGCTCACTAGTGAGTAAAATTTCTTATTTCTTGACTTAACGTAAACTCACTATTATTGATATTTAAAGGTGTATTAAGGTGTGATACGTCCATTTATATGCATTTTCCGCACTTTGAACAAAGTCGAGAAAACACGATTTTACGCTCACTAGTGAGTAAAAATTCTTATTTCTTGACTTAACGTAAACTCACTTTTATTGATATTTAAAGGTGTATTAAGGTGTGATACGTCCATTTATAGACCTTTTCCGCACTTTGAACAAAGTCGAGAAAACACGATTTTACGCTCACTAGTGAGTAAAAATTCTTATTTCTTGACTTAACGTAAACTCACTTTTATTGATATTTAAAGGTGTATTAAGGTGTGATTCGTCCATTTATATGCCTTTTTCGCACTTTGAACAAAGTCGAGAAAACACGATTTTACGCTCACTAGTGAGTAAAAATTCTTATTTCTTGACTTAACGTCAACTCACTTTTATTGATATTTAAAGGTGTATTAAGGTGTGATACGTCCATTTATAGACCTTTTCCGCACTTTGAACAAAGTCGAGAATACACGATTTTACGCTCACTAGTGAGTAAAAATTCTTATTTCTTGACTTAACGTAAACTCACTTTTATTGATTTTTAAAGGTGTATTAAGGTGTGATACGTCCATTTATAGACCTTTTCCGCACTTTGAACAAAGTCGAGAAAACACGATTCTACGCTCACTAATGAGTAAAAATTCTTATTTCTTGACTTAACGTAAACTCACGATTATTGATATTTAAAGGTGTATTAAGGTGTGATTCGTCCATTTATGTGCCTTTTCCGCACTTTGAACAAAGTCAAGAAAACACGATTTTACGCTCACTAGTGAGTAAAAATTCTTATTTCTTGACTTAACGTAAACTCACTTTTATTGATTTTTAAAGGTGTATTAAGGTGTGATACGTCCATTTATATGCCTTTTCCGCACTTTGAACAAAGTCGAGAAAACACGATTTTACGCTCACTAGTGAGTAAAATTCGTATTTCTTGACTTAACGTAAACTCACTTTTATTGATATTTAAAGGTGTATTAAGGTGTGATACGTCCATTTATTTGCCTTTTCCGCACTTTGAACAAAGTCGAGAAAACACGATTTTACGCTCACTAGTGAGTAAAAATTCTTATTTCTTGACTTAACGTAAACTCACTTTTATTGATATTTAAAGGTGTATTAAGGTGTGATACGTCCATTTATATGCCTTTTCCGCACTTTGAACAAAGTCGAGAAAACACGATTTTACGCTCACTAGTGAGTAAAATTTCTTATTTCTTGACTTAACGTAAACTCACTATAATTGATATTTAAAGGTGTATTAAGGTGTGATACGTCCATTTATATGCATTTTCCGCACTTTGAACAAAGTCGAGAAAACACGATTTTACGCTCACTAGTGAGTAAAAATTCTTATTTCTTGACTTAACGTAAACTCACTTTTATTGATATTTAAAGGTGTATTAAGGTGTGATACGTCCATTTATAGCCCTTTTCCGCACTTTGAACAAAGTCGAGAAAACACGATTTTACGCTCACTAGTGAGTAAAAATTCTTATTTCTTGACTTAACGTAAACTCACTTTTATTGATATTTAAAGGTGTATTAAGGTGTGATTCGTCCATTTATATGCCTTTTCCGCACTTTGAACAAAGTCGAGAAAACACGATTTTACGCTCACTAGTGAGTAAAAATTCTTATTTCTTGACTTAACGTAAACTCACATTTATTGATATTTAAAGGTGTATTAAGGTGTGATACGTCCATTTATAGACCTTTTCCGCACTTTGAACAAAGTCGAGAAAACACGATTTTACGCTCACTAGTGAGTAAAAATTCTTATTTCTTGACTTAACGTAAACTCACGTTTATTGATATTTAAAGGTGTATTAAGGTGTGATTCGTCCATTTATGTGCCTTTTCCGCACTTTGAACAAAGTCAAGAAAACACGATTTTACGCTCACTAGTGAGTAAAAATTCTTATTTCTTGACTTAACGTAAACTCACTATTATTGATATTTAAAGGTGTATTAAGGTGTGATACGTCCATTTATATGCATTTTCCGCACTTTGAACAAAGTCGAGAAAACACGATTTTACGCTCACTAGTGAGTAAAAATTCTTATTTCTTGACTTAACGTAAACTCACTTTTATTGATATTTAAGGGTGTATTAAGGTGTGATTCGTCTATTTTATGTGCCTTTTCCGCACTTTGAACAAAGTCGAGAAAACACGATTTTACGCTCACTAGTGAGTAAAATTTCTTATTTCTTGACTTAACGTAAACTCACTATTATTGATATATAAAGGTGTATTAAGGTGTGATACGTCCATTTATATGCATTTTCCGCACTTTGAACAAAGTCAAGAAAACACAATTTTACGCTCACTAGTGAGTAAAAATTCTTATTTCTTGACTTAACGTAAACTCACTTTTATTGATATTTAAGGGTGTATTAAGGTGTGATTCGTCTATTTTATGTGCCTTTTCCGCACTTTGAACAAAGTCGAGAAAACACGATTTTACGCTCACTAGTGAGTAAAATTTCTTATTTCTTGACTTAACGTAAACTCACTATTATTGATATATAAAGGTGTATTAAGGTGTGATACGTCCATTTATATGCCTTTTCCGCACTTTGAACAAAGTCGAGAAAACACGATTTTACGCTCACTAGTGAGTAAAATTTCTTATTTCTTGACTTAACGTTAACTCACTATTATTGATATTTAAAGGTGTATTAAGGTGTGATACGTCCATTTATATGCCTTTTCCGCACTTTGAACAAAGTCGAGAAAACACGATTTTACGCTCACTAGTGAGTAAAATTTCTTATTTCTTGACTTAACGTAAACTCACTATTATTGATATTTAAAGGTGTATTAAGGTGTGATAGTCCATTTATATGCATTTTCCGCACTTTGAACAAAGTCGAGAAAACACGATTTTACGCTCACTAGTGAGTAAAAATTCTTATTTCTTGACTTAACGTAAACTCACTTTTATTGATATTTAAAGGTGTATTAAGGTGTGATACGTCCATTTATAGACCTTTTCCGCACTTTGAACAAAGTCGAGAAAACACGATTTTACGCTCACTAGTGAGTAAAAATTCTTATTTCTTGACTTAACGTAAACTCACTTTTATTGATATTTAAAGGTGTATTAAGGTGTGATTCGTCCATTTATATGCCTTTTTCGCACTTTGAACAAAGTCGAGAAAACACGATTTTACGCTCACTAGTGAGTAAAAATTCTTATTTCTTGACTTAACGTCAACTCACTTTTATTGATATTTAAAGGTGTATTAAGGTGTGATACGTCCATTTATAGACCTTTTCCGCACTTTGAACAAAGTCGAGAATACACGATTTTACGCTCACTAGTGAGTAAAAATTCTTATTTCTTGACTTAACGTAAACTCACTTTTATTGATATTTAAAGGTGTATTAAGGTGTGATTCGTCCATTTATAGACCTTTTCCGCACTTTGAACAAAGTCGAGAAAACACGATTCTACGCTCACTAATGAGTAAAAATTCTTATTTCTTGACTTAACGTAAACTCACGATTATTGATATTTAAAGGTGTATTAAGGTGTGATTCGTCCATTTATGTGCCTTTTCCGCACTTTGAACAAAGTCAAGAAAACACGATTTTACGCTCACTAGTGAGTAAAAATTCTTATTTCTTGACTTAACGTAAACTCACTTTTCTTGATTTTTAAAGGTGTATTAAGGTGTGATACGTCCATTTATATGCCTTTTCCGCACTTTGAACAAAGTCGAGAAAACACGATTTTACGCTCACTAGTGAGTAAAATTCGTATTTCTTGACTTAACGTAAACTCACTTTTATTGATATTTAAAGGTGTATTAAGGTGTGATACGTCCATTTATTTGCCTTTTCCGCACTTTGAACAAAGTCGAGAAAACACGATTTTACGCTCACTAGTGAGTAAAAATTCTTATTTCTTGACTTAACGTAAACTCACTTTTATTGATATTTAAAGGTGTATTAAGGTGTGATACGTCCATTTATATGCCTTTTCCGCACTTTGAACAAAGTCGAGAAAACACGATTTTACGCTCACTAGTGAGTAAAATTTCTTATTTCTTGACTTAACGTAAACTCACTATAATTGATATTTAAAGGTGTATTAAGGTGTGATACGTCCATTTATATGCATTTTCCGCACTTTGAACAAAGTCGAGAAAACACGATTTTACGCTCACTAGTGAGTAAAAATTCTTATTTCTTGACTTAACGTAAACTCACTTTTATTGATATTTAAAGGTGTATTAAGGTGTGATACGTCCATTTATAGACCTTTTCCGCACTTTGAACAAAGTCGAGAAAACACGATTTTACGCTCACTAGTGAGTAAAATTCGTATTTCTTGACTTAACGTAAACTCACTTTTATTGATATTTAAAGGTGTATTAAGGTGTGATACGTCCATTTATATGCCTTTTCCGCACTTTGAACAAAGTCGAGAAAACACGATTTTACGCTCACTAGTGAGTAAAAATTCTTATTTCTTGACTTAACGTAAACTCACTTTTATTGATATTTAAGGGTGTATTAAGGTGTGATTCGTCTATTTTATGTGCCTTTTCCGCACTTTGAACAAAGTCGAGAAAACACGATTTTACGCTCACTAGTGAGTAAAATTTCTTATTTCTTGACTTAACGTTAACTCACTATTATTGATATTTAAAGGTGTATTAAGGTGTGATACGTCCATTTATATGCATTTTCCGCACTTTGAACAAAGTCGAGAAAACACGATTTTACGCTCACTAGTGAGTAAAAATTCTTATTTCTTGACTTAACGTAAACTCACTTTTATTGATATTTAAAGGTGTATTAAGGTGTGATACGTCCATTTATAGACCTTTTCCGCACTTTGAACAAAGTCGAGAAAACACGATTTTACGCTCACTAGTGAGTAAAAATTCTTATTTCTTGACTTAACGTAAACTCACTTTTATTGATATTTAAAGGTGTATTAAGGTGTGATTCGTCCATTTATATGCCTTTTCCGCACTTTGAACAAAGTCGAGAAAACACGATTTTACGCTCACTAGTGAGTAAAAATTCTTATTTCTTGACTTAACGTAAACTCACATTTATTGATATTTAAAGGTGTATTAAGGTGTGATACGTCCATTTATAGACCTTTTCCGCACTTTGAACAAAGTCGAGAAAACACGATTTTACGCTCACTAGTGAGTAAAAATTCTTATTTCTTGACTTAACGTAAACTCACATTTATTGATATTTAAAGGTGTATTAAGGTGTGATACGTCCATTTATAGACCTTTTCCGCACTTTGAACAAAGTCGAGAAAACACGATTTTACGCTCACTAGTGAGTAAAAATTCTTATTTCTTGACTTAACGTAAACTCACATTTATTGATATTTAAAGGTGTATTAAGGTGTGATACGTCCATTTATAGACCTTTTCCGCACTTTGAATAAAGTCGAGAAAACACGATTTTACGCTCACTAGTGAGTAAAAATTCTTATTTCTTGACTTAACGTAAACTCACTTTTATTGATTTTTAAAGGTGTATTAAGGTGTGATACGTCCATTTATATGCCTTTTCCGCACTTTGAACAAAGTCGAGAAAACACGATTTTACGCTCACTAGTGAGTAAAAATTCTTATTTCTTGACTTAACGTAAACTCACTTTTATTGATTTTTAAAGGTGTATTAAGGTGTGATGCGTCCATTTATATGCCTTTTCCGCACTTTGAACAAAGTCGAGAAAACACGATTTTACGCTCACTAGTGAGTAAAATTCGTATTTCTTGACTTAACGTAAACTCACTTTTATTGATATTTAAAGGTGTATTAAGGTGTGATACGTCCATTTATATGCCTTTTCCGCACTTTGAACAAAGTCGAGAAAACACGATTTTACGCTCACTAGTGAGTAAAAATTCTTATTTCTTGACTTAACGTAAACTCACTTTTATTGATATTTAAGGGTGTATTAAGGTGTGATTCGTCTATTTTATGTGCCTTTTCCGCACTTTGAACAAAGTCGAGAAAACACGATTTTACGCTCACTAGTGAGTAAAATTTCTTATTTCTTGACTTAACGTAAACTCACTATTATTGATATATAAAGGTGTATTAAGGTGTGATACGTCCATTTATATGCATTTTCCGCACTTTGAACAAAGTCAAGAAAACACAATTTTACGCTCACTAGTGAGTAAAAATTCTTATTTCTTGACTTAACGTAAACTCACTTTTATTGATATTTAAGGGTGTATTAAGGTGTGATTCGTCTATTTTATGTGCCTTTTCCGCACTTTGAACAAAGTCGAGAAAACACGATTTTACGCTCACTAGTGAGTAAAATTTCTTATTTCTTGACTTAACGTAAACTCACTATTATTGATATATAAAGGTGTATTAAGGTGTGATACGTCCATTTATATGCCTTTTCCGCACTTTGAACAAAGTCGAGAAAACACGATTTTACGCTCACTAGTGAGTAAAATTTCTTATTTCTTGACTTAACGTTAACTCACTATTATTGATATTTAAAGGTGTATTAAGGTGTGATACGTCCATTTATATGCCTTTTCCGCACTTTGAACAAAGTCGAGAAAACACGATTTTACGCTCACTAGTGAGTAAAATTTCTTATTTCTTGACTTAACGTAAACTCACTATTATTGATATTTAAAGGTGTATTAAGGTGTGATACGTCCATTTATATGCATTTTCCGCACTTTGAACAAAGTCGAGAAAACACGATTTTACGCTCACTAGTGAGTAAAAATTCTTATTTCTTGACTTAACGTAAACTCACTTTTATTGATATTTAAAGGTGTATTAAGGTGTGATACGTCCATTTATAGACCTTTTCCGCACTTTGAACAAAGTCGAGAAAACACGATTTTACGCTCACTAGTGAGTAAAAATTCTTATTTCTTGACTTAACGTAAACTCACTTTTATTGATATTTAAAGGTGTATTAAGGTGTGATTCGTCCATTTATATGCCTTTTTCGCACTTTGAACAAAGTCGAGAAAACACGATTTTACGCTCACTAGTGAGTAAAAATCTTATTTCTTGACTTAACGTAAACTCACTTTTATTGATATTTAAAGGTGTATTAAGGTGTGATACGTCCATTTATATGCCTTTTCCGCACTTTGAACAAAGTCGAGAAAACACGATTTTACGCTCACTAGTGAGTAAAATTTCTTATTTCTTGACTTAACGTAAACTCACTATTATTGATATTTAAAGGTGTATTAAGGTGTGATACGTCCATTTATATGCATTTTCCGCACTTTGAACAAAGTCGAGAAAACACGATTATACGCTCACTAGTGAGTAAAAATTCTTATTTCTTGACTTAACGTAAACTCACGTTTATTGATATTTAAAGGTGTATTAAGGTGTGATTCGTCCATTTATGTGCCTTTTCCGCACTTTGAACAAAGTCAAGAAAACACGATTTTACCCTCACTAGTGAGTAAAAATTCTTATTTCTTGACTTAACGTAAACTCACTTTTATTGATATTTAAAGGTGTATTAAGGTGTGATACGTCCATTTATATGCCTTTTCCGCACTTTGAACAAAGTCGAGAAAACACGATTTTACGCTCACTAGTGAGTAAAATTTCTTATTTCTTGACTTAACGTAAACTCACTATTATTGATATTTAAAGGTGTATTAAGGTGTGATACGTCCATTTATATGCATTTTCCGCACTTTGAACAAAGTCGAGAAAACACGATTTTACGCTCACTAGTGAGTAAAAATTCTTATTTCTTGACTTAACGTAAACTCACTTTTATTGATATTTAAAGGTGTATTAAGGTGTGATACGTCCATTTATATGCCTTTTCCGCACTTTGAACAAAGTCGAGAAAACACGATTTTACGCTCACTAGTGAGTAAAATTTCTTATTTCTTGACTTAACGTAAACTCACTATAATTGATATTTAAAGGTGTATTAAGGTGTGATACGTCCATTTATATGCATTTTCCGCACTTTGAACAAAGTCGAGAAAACACGATTTTACGCTCACTAGTGAGTAAAAATTCTTATTTCTTGACTTAACGTAAACTCACTTTTATTGATATTTAAAGGTGTATTAAGGTGTGATACGTCCATTTATAGACCTTTTCCGCACTTTGAACAAAGTCGAGAAAACACGATTTTACGCTCACTAGTGAGTAAAAATTCTTATTTCTTGACTTAACGTAAACTCACTTTTATTGATATTTAAAGGTGTATTAAGGTGTGATTCGTCCATTTATATGCCTTTTCCGCACTTTTAACAAAGTCGAGAAAACACGATTTTACGCTCACTAGTGAGTAAAAATTCTTATTTCTTGACTTAACGTCAACTCACTTTTATTGATATTTAAAGGTGTATTAAGGTGTGATACGTCCATTTATAGACCTTTTCCGCACTTTGAACAAAGTCGAGAATACACGATTTTACGCTCACTAGTGAGTAAAAATTCTTATTTCTTGACTTAACGTAAACTCACTTTTATTGATATTTAAAGCTGTATTAAGGTGTGATACGTCCATTTATAGACCTTTTCCGCACTTTGAACAAAGTCGAGAAAACACGATTTTACGCTCACTAGTGAGTAAAAAATTCTTATTTCTTGACTTAACGTAAACTCACTTTTATTGATATTTAAAGGTGTATTAAGGTGTGATACGTCCATTTATATGCCTTTTCCGCACTTTGAACAAAGTCGAGAAAACACGATTTTACGCTCACTAGTGTGTAAAAATTCTTATTTCTTGACTTAACGTAAACTCACTTTTATTGATATTTAAAGGTGTATTAAGGTGTGATACGTCCATTTATATGCCTTTTCCGCACTTTGAACAAAGTCGAGAAAACACGATTTTACGCTCACTAGTGAGTAAAAATTCTTATTTCTTGACTTAACGTAAACTCACTTTTATTGATATTTAAAGGTGTATTAAGGTGTGATACGTCCATTTATATGCCTTTTCCGCACTTTGAACAAAGTCGAGAAAACACGATTTTACGCTCACTAGTGAGTAAAATTTCTTATTTCTTGACTTAACGTAAACTCACTATTATTGATATTTAAAGGTGTATTAAGGTGTGATACGTCCATTTATATGCATTTTCCGCACTTTGAACAAAGTCGAGAAAACACGATTTTACGCTCACTAGTGAGTAAAAATTCTTATTTCTTGACTTAACGTAAACTCACTTTTATTGATATTTAAAGGTGTATTAAGGTGTGATACGTCCATTTATAGACCTTTTCCGCACTTTGAACAAAGTCGAGAAAACACGATTTTACGCTCACTAGTGAGTAAAAATTCTTATTTCTTGACTTAACGTAAACTCACTTTTATTGATATTTAAAGGTGTATTAAGGTGTGATTCGTCCATTTATATGCCTTTTTCGCACTTTGAACAAAGTCGAGAAAACACGATTTTACGCTCACTAGTGAGTAAAAATTCTTATTTCTTGACTTAACGTCAACTCACTTTTATTGATATTTAAAGGTGTATTAAGGTGTGATACGTCCATTTATAGACCTTTTCCGCACTTTGAACAAAGTCGAGAATACACGATTTTACGCTCACTAGTGAGTAAAAATTCTTATTTCTTGACTTAACGTAAACTCACTTTTATTGATATTTAAAGGTGTATTAAGGTGTGATACGTCCATTTATAGACCTTTTCCGCACTTTGAACAAAGTCGAGAAAACACGATTCTACGCTCACTAATGAGTAAAAATTCTTATTTCTTGACTTAACGTAAACTCACGATTATGGATATTTAAAGGTGTATTAAGGTGTGATTCGTCCATTTATGTGCCTTTTCCGCACTTTGAACAAAGTCAAGAAAACACGATTTTACGCTCACTAGTGAGTAAAAATTCTTATTTCTTGACTTAACGTAAACTCACTTTTATTGATTTTTAAAGGTGTATTAAGGTGTGATACGTCCATTTATATGCCTTTTCCGCACTTTGAACAAAGTCGAGAAAACACGATTTTACGCTCACTAGTGAGTAAAATTCGTATTTCTTGACTTAACGTAAACTCACTTTTATTGATATTTAAAGGTGTATTAAGGTGTGATACGTCCATTTATTTGCCTTTTCCGCACTTTGAACAAAGTCGAGAAAACACGATTTTACGCTCACTAGTGAGTAAAAATTCTTATTTCTTGACTTAACGTAAACTCACTTTTATTGATATTTAAAGGTGTATTAAGGTGTGATACGTCCATTTATATGCCTTTTCCGCACTTTGAACAAAGTCGAGAAAACACGATTTTACGCTCACTAGTGAGTAAAATTTCTTATTTCTTGACTTAACGTAAACTCACTATAATTGATATTTAAAGGTGTATTAAGGTGTGATACGTCCATTTATATGCATTTTCCGCACTTTGAACAAAGTCGAGAAAACACGATTTTACGCTCACTAGTGAGTAAAAATTCTTATTTCTTGACTTAACGTAAACTCACTTTTATTGATATTTAAAGGTGTATTAAGGTGTGATACGTCCATTTATAGACCTTTTCCGCACTTTGAACAAAGTCGAGAAAACACGATTTTACGCTCACTAGTGAGTAAAAATTCTTATTTCTTGACTTAACGTAAACTCACTTTTATTGATATTTAAAGGTGTATTAAGGTGTGATTCGTCCATTTATATGCCTTTTCCGCACTTTGAACAAAGTCGAGAAAACACGATTTTACGCTCACTAGTGAGTAAAAATTCTTATTTCTTGACTTAACGTAAACTCACATTTATTGATATTTAAAGGTGTATTAAGGTGTGATACGTCCATTTATAGACCTTTTCCGCACTTTGAACAAAGTCGAGAAAACACGATTTTACGCTCACTAGTGAGTAAAAATTCTTATTTCTTGACTTAACGTAAACTCACGTTTATTGATATTTAAAGGTGTATTAAGGTGTGATTCGTCCATTTATGTGCCTTTTCCGCACTTTGAACAAAGTCAAGAAAACACGATTTTACCCTCACTAGTGAGTAAAAATTCTTATTTCTTGACTTAACGTAAACTCACTTTTATTGATATTTAAAGGTGTATTAAGGTGTGATACGTCCATTTATATGCCTTTTCCGCACTTTGAACAAAGTCGAGAAAACACGATTTTACGCTCACTAGTGAGTAAAATTTCTTATTTCTTGACTTAACGTAAACTCACTATTATTGATATTTAAAGGTGTATTAAGGTGTGATACATCCATTTATAGACCTTTTCCGCACTTTGAACAAAGTCGAGAAAACACGATTTTACGCTCACTAGTGAGTAAAAATTCTTATTTCTTGACTTAACGTAAACTCACTTTTATTGATATTTAAAGGTGTATTAAGGTGTGATTCGTCCATTTATATGCCTTTTCCGTACTTTGAACAAAGTCGAGAAAACACGATTTTACGCTCACTAGTGAGTAAAAATTCTTATTTCTTGACTTAACGTAAACTCACTTTTATTGATATTTAAAGGTGTATTAAGGTGTGATACGTCCATTTATATGCCTTTTCCGCACTTTGAACAAAGTCGACAAAACACGATTTTACGCTCACTAGTGAGTAAAATTTCTTATTTCTTGACTTAACGTAAACTCACTATTATTGATATTTAAAGGTGTATTAAGGTGTGATACGTCCATTTATATGCATTTTCCGCACTTTGAACAAAGTCGAGAAAACACGATTTTACGCTCACTAGTGAGTAAAAATTCTTATTTCTTGACTTAACGTAAACTCACTTTTATTGATATTTAAAGGTGTATTAAGGTGTGATACGTCCATTTATAGACCTTTTCCGCACTTTGAACGAGAAAAACACGATTTTACGCTCACTAGTGAGTAAAAATTCTTATTTCTTGACTTAACGTAAACTCACTTTTATTGATATTTAAAGGTGTATTAAGGTGTGATTCGTCCATTTATATGCCTTTTCCGCACTTTTAACAAAGTCGAGAAAACACGATTTTACGCTCACTAGTGAGTAAAAATTCTTATTTCTTGACTTAACGTAAACTCACTTTTATTGATATTTAAAGGTGTATTAAGGTGTGATACGTCCATTTATAGACCTTTTCCGCACTTTGAACAAAGTCGAGAATACACGATTTTACGCTCACTAGTGAGTAAAAATTCTTATTTCTTGACTTAACGTAAACTCACTTTTATTGATATTTAAAGGTGTATTAAGGTGTGATACGTCCATTTATAGACCTTTTCCGCACTTTTGAACAAAGTCGAGAATACACGATTTTACGCTCACTAGTGAGTAAAAAATTCTTATTTCTTGACTTAACGTAAACTCATTTTTATTGATATTTAAAGGTGTATTAAGGTGTGATTCGTCCATTTATGTGCCTTTTCCGCACTTTGAACAAAGTCGAGGAAAACACGATTTTACGCTCACTAGTGAGTAAAAATTCTTATTTCTTGACTTAACGTAAACTCACTTTTATTGATTTTTAAAGGTGTATTAAGGTGTGATACGTCCATTTATATGCCTTTTCCGCACTTTGAACAAAGTCGAGAAAACACGATTTTACGCTCACTAGTGAGTAAAAATTCGTATTTCTTGACTTAACGTAAACTCACTTTTATTGATATTTAAAGGTGTATTAAGGTGTGATACGTCCATTTATATGCCTTTTCCGCACTTTGAACAAAGTCGAGAAAACACGATTTTACGCTCACTAGTGAGTAAAAATTCGTATTTCTTGACTTAACGTAAACTCACTTTTATTGATATTTAAAGGTGTATTAAGGTGTGATACGTCCATTTATATGCCTTTTCCCGCACTTTGAACAAAGTCGAGAAAAGACGATTTTACGCTCACTAGTGAGTAAAAATTCTTATTTCTTGACTTAACGTAAACTCACTTTTATTGATATTTAAAGGTGTATTAAGGTGTGATTCGTCTATTTTATTGCCTTTTCCGCACTTTGAACAAAGTCGAGAAAACACGATTTTACGCTCACTAGTGAGTAAAATTTCTTATTTCTTGACTTAACGTAAACTCACTATTATTGATATATAAAGGTGTATTAAGGTGTGATACGTCCATTTATATGCATTTTCCGCACTTTGAACAAAGTCAAGAAAACACAATTTTACGCTCACTAGTGAGTAAAATTTCTTATTTCTTGACTTAACGTAAACTCACTATTATTGATATTTAAAGGTGTATTAAGGTGTGATACGTCCATTTATATGCATTTTCCGCACTTTGAACAAAGTCGAGAAAACACGATTTTACGCTCACTAGTGAGTAAAAAATTCTTATTTCTTGACTTAACGTAAACTCACTTTTATTGATATTTATAGGTGTATTAAGGTGTGATACGTCCATTTATAGACCTTTTCCGCACTTTGAACAAAGTCGAGAAAACACGATTTTACGCTCACTAGTGAGTAAAAATTCTTATTTCTTGACTTAACGTAAACTAACTTTTATTGATTTTTAAAAGTTGTATTAAGGTGTGATACGTCCATTTATATGCCTTTTCCGCACTTTGAACAAAGTCGAGAAAACACGATTTTACGCTCACTAGTGAGTAAAAATTCTTATTTCTTGACTTAACGTAAACTCACTTTTATTGATATTTAAAGGTGTATTAAGGTGTGATACGTCCATTTATATGCCTTTTCCGCACTTTGAACAAAGTCGAGAAAACACGATTTTACGCTCACTAGTGAGTAAAATTTCTTATTTCTTGACTTAACGTAAACTCACTATTATTGATATTTAAAGGTGTATTAAGGTGTGATACGTCCATTTATATGCATTTTCCGCACTTTGAACAAAGTCGAGAAAACACGATTATACGCTCACTAGTGAGTAAAAATTCTTATTTCTTGACTTAACGTAAAACTCACGTTTATTGATATTTAAAGGTGTATTAAGGTGTGATTCGTCCATTTATGTGCCTTTTCCGCACTTTGAACAAAGTCAAGAAAACACGATTTTACCCTCACTAGTGAGTAAAAATTCTTATTTCTTGACTTAACGTAAACTCACTTTTATTGATATTTAAAGGTGTATTAAGGTGTGATACGTCCATTTATATGCCTTTTCCGCACTTTGAACAAAGTCGAGAAAACACGATTTTACGCTCACTAGTGAGTAAAATTTCTTATTTCTTGACTTAACGTAAACTCACTATTATTGATATTTAAAGGTGTATTAAGGTGTGATACGTCCATTTATATGCATTTTCCGCACTTTGAACAAAGTCGAGAAAACACGATTTTACGCTCACTAGTGAGTAAAAATTCTTATTTCTTGACTTAACGTAAACTCACTTTTATTGATATTTAAAGGTGTATTAAGGTGTGATACGTCCATTTATATGCCTTTTCCGCACTTTGAACAAAGTCGAGAAAACACGATTTTACGCTCACTAGTGAGTAAAATTTCTTATTTCTTGACTTAACGTAAACTCACTATAATTGATATTTAAAGGTGTATTAAGGTGTGATACGTCCATTTATATGCATTTTCCGCACTTTGAACAAAGTCGAGAAAACACGATTTTACGCTCACTAGTGAGTAAAAATTCTTATTTCTTGACTTAACGTAAACTCACTTTTATTGATATTTAAAGGTGTATTAAGGTGTGATACGTCCATTTATAGACCTTTTCCGCACTTTGAACAAAGTCGAGAAAACACGATTTTACGCTCACTAGTGAGTAAAAATTCTTATTTCTTGACTTAACGTAAACTCACTTTTATTGATATTTAAAGGTGTATTAAGGTGTGATTCGTCCATTTATATGCCTTTTCCGCACTTTGAACAAAGTCGAGAAAACACGATTTTACGCTCACTAGTGAGTAAAAATTCTTATTTCTTGACTTAACGTAAACTCACATTTATTGATATTTAAAGGTGTATTAAGGTGTGATACGTCCATTTATAGACCTTTTCCGCACTTTGAACAAAGTCGAGAAAACACGATTTTACGCTCACTAGTGAGTAAAAATTCTTATTTCTTGACTTAACGTAAACTCACGTTTATTGATATTTAAAGGTGTATTAAGGTGTGATTCGTCCATTTATGTGCCTTTTCCGCACTTTGAACAAAGTCAAGAAAACACGATTTTACGCTCACTAGTGAGTAAAAATTCTTATTTCTTGACTTAACGTAAACTCATTTTTATTGATATTTAAAGGTGTATTAAGGTGTGATTCGTCCATTTATGTGCCTTTTCCGCACTTTGAACAAAGTCGAGAAAACACGATTTTACGCTCACTAGTGAGTAAAAATTCTTATTTCTTGACTTAACGTAAACTCACTTTTATTGATTTTTAAAGGTGTATTAAGGTGTGATACGTCCATTTATATGCCTTTTCCGCACTTTGAACAAAGTCGAGAAAACACGATTTTACGCTCACTAGTGAGTAAAAATTCGTATTTCTTGACTTAACGTAAACTCACTTTTATTGATATTTAAAGGTGTATTAAGGTGTGATACGTCCATTTATATGCCTTTTCCGCACTTTGAACAAAGTCGAGAAAACACGATTTTACGCTCACTAGTGAGTAAAAATTCGTATTTCTTGACTTAACGTAAACTCACTTTTATTGATATTTAAAGGTGTATTAAGGTGTGATACGTCCATTTATATGCCTTTTCCGCACTTTGAACAAAGTCGAGAAAAGACGATTTTACGCTCACTAGTGAGTAAAAATTCTTATTTCTTGACTTAACGTAAACTCACTTTTATTGATATTTAAAGGTGTATTAAGGTGTGATTCGTCTATTTTATTGCCTTTTCCGCACTTTGAACAAAGTCGAGAAAACACGATTTTACGCTCACTAGTGAGTAAAATTTCTTATTTCTTGACTTAACGTAAACTCACTATTATTGATATATAAAGGTGTATTAAGGTGTGATACGTCCATTTATATGCATTTTCCGCACTTTGAACAAAGTCAAGAAAACACAATTTTACGCTCACTAGTGAGTAAAATTTCTTATTTCTTGACTTAACGTAAACTCACTATTATTGATATTTAAAGTGTATTAAGGTGTGATACGTCCATTTATAGACCTTTTCCGCACTTTGAACAAAGTCGAGAATACACGATTTTACGCTCACTAGTGAGTAAAAATTCTTATTTCTTGACTTAACGTAAACTCACTTTTATTGATATTTAAAGGTGTATTAAGGTGTGATACGTCCATTTATAGACCTTTTCCGCACTTTGAACAAAGTCGAGAAAACACGATTTCTACGCTCACTAATGAGTAAAAATTCTTATTTCTTGACTTAACGTAAACTCACGATTATTGATATTTAAAGGTGTATTAAGGTGTGATTCGTCCATTTATGTGCCTTTTCCGCACTTTGAACAAAGTCAAGAAAACACGATTTTACGCTCACTAGTGAGTAAAGATTCTTATTTCTTGACTTAACGTAAACTCACTTTTATTGATTTTTAAAGGTGTAATAAGGTGTGATACGTCCATTTATATGCCTTTTCCGCACTTTGAACAAAGTCGAGAAAACACGATTTTACGCTCACTAGTGAGTAAAATTCGTATTTCTTGACTTAACGTAAACTCACTTTTATTAATATTTAAAGGTGTATTAAGGTGTGATACGTCCATTTATTTGCCTTTTCCGCACTTTGAACAAAGTCGAGAAAACACGATTTTACGCTCACTAGTGAGTAAAAATTCTTATTTCTTGACTTAACGTAAACTCACTTTTATTGATATTTAAAGGTGTATTAAGGTGTGATACGTCCATTTATATGCCTTTTCCGCACTTTGAACAAAGTCGAGAAAACACGATTTTACGCTCACTAGTGAGTAAAATTTCTTATTTCTTGACGTAACGTAAACTCACTATAATTGATATTTAAAGGTGTATTAAGGTGTGATACGTCCATTTATATGCATTTTCCGCACTTTGAACAAAGTCGAGAAAACACGATTTTACGCTCACTAGTGAGTAAAAATTCTTATTTCTTGACTTAACGTAAACTCACTTTTATTGATATTTAAAGGTGTATTAAGGTGTGATACGTCCATTTATAGACCTTTTCCGCACTTTGAACAAAGTCGAGAAAACACGATTTTACGCTCACTAGTGAGTAAAAATTCTTATTTCTTGACTTAACGTAAACTTACTTTTATTGATATTTAAAGGTGTATTAAGGTGTGATTCGTCCATTTATATGCCTTTTCCGCACTTTGAACAAAGTCGAGAAAACACGATTTTACGCTCACTAGTGAGTAAAAATTCTTATTTCTTGACTTAACGTAAACTCACATTTATTGATATTTAAAGGTGTATTAAGGTGTGATACGTCCATTTATAGACCTTTTCCGCACTTTGAACAAAGTCGAGAAAACACGATTTTACGCTCACTAGTGAGTAAAAATTCTTATTTCTTGACTTAACGTAAACTCACGTTTATTGATATTTAAATGTGTATTAAGGTGTGATTCGTCCATTTATGTGCCTTTTCCGCACTTTGAACAAAGTCAAGAAAACACGATTTTACGCTCACTAGTGAGTAAAAATTCTTATTTCTTGACTTAACGTAAACTCACTTTTATTGATTTTTAAAGGTGTATTAAGGTGTGATACGTCCATTTATATGCCTTTTACGCACTTTGAACAAAGTCGAGAAAACACGATTTTACGCTCACTAGTGAGTAAAATTCGTATTTCTTGACTTAACGTAAACTCACTTTTATTGATATTTAAAGGTGTATTAAGGTGTGATACGTCCATTTATTTGCCTTTTCCGCACTTTGAACAAAGTCGAGAAAACACGATTTTACACTCACTAGTGAGTAAAAATTCTTATTTCTTGACTTAACGTAAACTCACTTTTATTGATATTTAAAGGTGTATTAAGGTGTGATACGTCCATTTATATGCCTTTTCCGCACTTTGAACAAAGTCGAGAAAACACGATTTTACGCTCACTAGTGAGTAAAATTTCTTATTTCTTGACTTAACGTTAACTCACTATTATTGATATTTAAAGGTGTATTAAGGTGTGATACGTCCATTTATATGTATTTTCCGCACTTTGAACAAAGTCGAGAAAACACGATTTTACGCTCACTAGTGAGTAAAAATTCTTATTTCTTGACTTAACGTAAACTCACTTTTATTGATATTTAAAGGTGTATTAAGGTGTGATACGTCCATTTATAGACCTTTTCCGCACTTTGAACAAAGTCGAGAAAACACGATTTTACGCTCACTAGTGAGTAAAAATTCTTATTTCTTGACTTAACGTAAACTCACTTTTATTGATATTTAAAGGTGTATTAAGGTGTGATTCGTCCATTTATATGCCTTTTCCGCACTTTGAACAAAGTCGAGAAAACACGATTTTACGCTCACTAGTGAGTAAAAATTCTTATTTCTTGACTTAACGTAAACTCACATTTATTGATATTTAAAGGTGTATTAAGGAGTGATACGTCCATTTATAGACCTTTTCCGCACTTTGAACAAAGTCGAGAAAACACGATTTTACACTCACTAGTGAGTAAAAATTCTTATTTCTTAAATAACGTAAACTCACATTTATTGATATTTAAAGGTGTATTAAGGTGTGATACGTCCATTTATAGACCTTTTCCGCACTTTGAATAAAGTCGAGAAAACACGATTTTACGCTCACTAGTGAGTAAAAATTCTTATTTCTTGACTTAACGTAAACTCACTTTTATTGATTTTTAAAGGTGTATTAAGGTGTGATACGTCCATTTATATGCCTTTTCCGCACTTTGAACAAAGTCGAGAAAACACGATTTTACGCTCACTAGTGAGTAAAAATTCTTATTTCTTGACTTAACGTAAACTCACTATTATTGATTTTTAAAGGTGTATTAAGGTGTGATGCGTCCATTTATATGCCTTTTCCGCACTTTGAACAAAGTCGAGAAAACACGATTTTACGCTCACTAGTGAGTAAAATTCGTATTTCTTGACTTAACGTAAACTCACTTTTATTGATATTTAAAGGTGTATTAAGGTGTGATACGTCCATTTATATGCCTTTTCCGCACTTTGAACAAAGTCGAGAAAACACGATTTTACGCTCACTAGTGAGTAAAAATTCTTATTTCTTGACTTAACGTAAACTCACTTTTATTGATATTTAAGGGTGTATTAAGGTGTGATTCGTCTATTTTATGTGCCATTTCCGCACTTTGAACAAAGTCGAGAAAACACGATTTTACGCTCACTAGTGAGTAAAATTTCTTATTTCTTGACTTAACGTAAACTCACTATTATTGATATATAAAGGCGTATTAAGGTGTGATACGTCCATTTATATGCATTTTCCGCACTTTGAACAAAGTCAAGAAAACACAATTTTACGCTCACTAGTGAGTAAAATTTCTTATTTCTTGACTTAACGTAAACTCACTATTATTGATATTTAAAGGTGTATTAAGGTGTGATACGTCCATTTATATGCATTTTCCGCACTTTAAACAAAGTCGAGAAAACACGATTTTACGCTCACTAGTGAGTAAAAATTCTTATTTCTTGACTTAACGTAAACTCACTTTTATTGATATTTAAAGGTGTATTAAGGTGTGATACGTCCATTTATAGACCTTTTCCGCACTTTGAACAAAGTCGAGAAAACACGATTTTACGCTCACTAGTGAGTAAAAATTCTTATTTCTTGACTTAACGTAAACTCACTTTTATTGATATTTAAAGGTGTATTAAGGTGTGATTCGTCCATTTATATGCCTTTTCCGCACTTTGAACAAAGTCGAGAAAACACGATTTTACGCTCACTAGTGAGTAAAAATTCTTATTTCTTGACTTAACGTAAACTCACATTTATTGATATTTAAAGGTGTTTTAAGGTGTGATACGTCCATTTATAGACCTTTTCCGCACTTTGAACAAAGTCGAGAAAACACGATTTTACGCTCACTAGTGAGTAAAAATTCTTATTTCTTGACTTAACGTAAACTCACATTTATTGATATTTAAAGGTGTATTAAGGTGTGATACGTCCATTTATAGACCTTTTCCGCACTTTGAATAAAGTCGAGAAAACACGATTTTACGCTCACTAGTGAGTAAAAATTCTTATTTCTTGACTTAACGTAAACTCACTTTTATTGATTTTTAAAGGTGTATTAAGGTGTGATACGTCCATTTATATGCCTTTTCCGCACTTTGAACAAAGTCGAGAAAACACGATTTTACGCTCACTAGTGAGTAAAAATTCTTATTTCTTGACTTAACGTAAACTCACTTTTATTGATTTTTAAAGGTGTATTAAGGTGTGATGCGTCCATTTATATGCCTTTTCCGCACTTTGAACAAAGTCGAGAAAACACGATTTTACGCTCACTAGTGAGTAAAATTCGTATTTCTTGACTTAACGTAAACTCACTTTTATTGATATTTAAAGGTGTATTAAGGTGTGATACGTCCATTTATATGCCTTTTCCGCACTTTGAACAAAGTCGAGAAAACACGATTTTACGCTCACTAGTGAGTAAAAATTCTTATTTCTTGACTTAACGTAAACTCACTTTTATTGATATTTAAGGGTGTATTAAGGTGTGATTCGTCTATTTTATGTGCCATTTCCGCACTTTGAACAAAGTCGAGAAAACACGATTTTACGCTCACTAGTGAGTAAAATTTCTTATTTCTTGACTTAACGTAAACTCACTATTATTGATATATAAAGGTGTATTAAGGTGTGATACGTCCATTTATATGCATTTTCCGCACT
Source organism: Deroplatys truncata (assembly GCA_030765065.1). Lineage (NCBI taxonomy): Eukaryota > Metazoa > Arthropoda > Insecta > Mantodea > Mantidae > Deroplatys > Deroplatys truncata. The sequence continues at coordinate 32,040 of JAUKNL010000060.1, forward strand.
TTGAACAAAGTCAAGAAAACACAATTTTACGCTCACTAGTGAGTAAAATTTCTTATTTCTTGACTTAACGTAAACTCACTATTATTGATATTTAAAGGTGTATTAAGGTGTGATACGTCCATTTATATGCATTTTCCGCACTTTAAACAAAGTCGAGAAAACACGATTTTACGCTCACTAGTGAGTAAAAATTCTTATTTCTTGACTTAACGTAAACTCACTTTTATTGATATTTATAGGTGTATTAAGGTGTGATACGTCCATTTATAGACCTTTTCCGCACTTTGAACAAAGTCGAGAAAACACGATTTTACGCTCACTAGTGAGTAAAAATTCTTATTTCTTGACTTAACGTAAACTCACTTTTATTGATTTTTAAAAGTTGTATTAAGGTGTGATACGTCCATTTATATGCCTTTTCCGCACTTTGAACAAAGTCGAGAAAACACGATTTTACGCTCACTAGTGAGTAAAAATTCTTTTTTCTTGACTTAACGTAAACTCACTTTTATTGATATTTAAAGGTGTATTAAGTTGTGATACGTCCATTTATATGCATTTTCCGCACTTTGAACAAAGTCGAGAAAACACGATTTTACGCTCACTAGTGAGTAAAAATTCTTATTTCTTGACTTAACGTAAACTCACTTTTATTGATATTTAAAGGTGTATTAAGGTGTGATTCGTCCATTTATATGCCTTTTCCGCACTTTTAACAAAGTCGAGAAAACACGATTTTACGCTCACTAGTGAGTAAAAATTCTTATTTCTTGACTTAACGTAAACTCACTTTTATTGATATTTAAAGGTGTATTAAGGTGTGATACGTCCATTTATAGACCTTTTCCGCACTTTGAACAAAGTCGAGAATACACGATTTTACGCTCACTAGTGAGTAAAAATTCTTATTTCTTGACTTAACGTAAACTCACTTTTATTGATATTTAAAGGTGTATTAAGGTGTGATACGTCCATTTATAGACCTTTTCCGCACTTTGAACAAAGTCGAGAAAACACGATTTTACGCTCACTAGTGAGTAAAAATTCTTATTTCTTGACTTAACGTAAACTCACTTTTATTGATATTTAAAGGTGTATTAAGGTGTGATTCGTCCATTTATATGCCTTTTCCGCACTTTGAACAAAGTCAAGAAAACACGATTTTACGCTCACTAGTGAGTAAAAATTTTTATTTCTTGACTTAACGTAAACTCACTTTTATTGATTTTTAAAGGTGTATTAAGGTGTGATACGTCCATTTATATGCCTTTTCCGCACTTTGAACAAAGTCGAGAAAACACGATTTTACGCTCACTAGTGAGTAAAATTCGTATTTCTTGACTTAACGTTAACTCACTTTTATTGATATTTAAAGGTGTATTAAGGTGTGATACGTCCATTTATTTGCCTTTTCCGCACTTTGAACAAAGTCGAGAAAACACGATTTTACGCTCACTAGTGAGTAAAAATTCTTATTTCTTGACTTAACGTAAACTCACTTTTATTGATATTTAAAGGTGTATTAAGGTGTGATACGTCCATTTATATGCCTTTTCCGCACTTTGAACAAAGTCGAGAAAAGACGATTTAAGCTCACTAGTGAGTAAAAATTCTTATTTCTTGACTTAACGTAAACTCACTTTTATTGATATTTAAAGGTGTATTAAGGTGTGATACGTCCATTTATTTGCCTTTTCCGCACTTTGAACAAAGTCGAGAAAACACGATTTTACGCTCACTAGTGAGTAAAAATTCTTATTTCTTGACTTAACGTAAACTCACTTTTATTGATATTTAAAGGTGTATTAAGGTGTGATACGTCCATTTATATGCCTTTTCCGCACTTTGAACAAAGTCGAGAAAACACGATTTTACGCTCACTAGTGAGTAAAATTTCTTATTTCTTGACTTAACGTAAACTCACTATTATTGATATTTAAAGGTGTATTAAGGTGTGATACGTCCATTTATATGCATTTTCCGCACTTTGAACAAAGTCGAGAAAACACGATTTTACGCTCACTAGTGAGTAAAAATTCTTATTTCTTGACTTAACGTAAACTCACTTTTATTGATATTTAAAGGTGTATTAAGGTGTGATACGTCCATTTATAGACCTTTTCCGCACTTTGAACAAAGTCGAGAAAACACGATTTTACGCTCACTAGTGAGTAAAAATTCTTATTTCTTGACTTAACGTAAACTCACTTTTATTGATATTTAAAGGTGTATTAAGGTGTGATTCGTCCATTTATATGCCTTTTTCGCACTTTGAACAAAGTCGAGAAAACACGATTTTACGCTCACTAGTGAGTAAAAATTCTTATTTCTTGACTTAACGTCAACTCACCTTTATTGATATTTAAAGGTGTATTAAGGTGTGATACGTCCATTTATAGACCTTTTCCGCACTTTGAACAAAGTCGAGAATACACGATTTTACGCTCACTAGTGAGTAAAAATTCTTATTTCTTGACTTAACGTAAACTCACTTTTATTGATATTTAAAGGTGTATTAAGGTGTGATACGTCCATTTATAGACCTTTTCCGCACTTTGAACAAAGTCGAGAAAACACGATTCTACGCTCACTAATGAGTAAAAATTCTTATTTCTTGACTTAACGTAAACTCACGATTATTGATATTTAAAGGTGTATTAAGGTGTGATTCGTCCATTTATGTGCCTTTTCCGCACTTTGAACAAAGTCAAGAAAACACGATTTTACGCTCACTAGTGAGTAAAGATTCTTATTTCTTGACTCAACGTAAACTCACTTTTATTGATTTTTAAAGGTGTAATAAGGTGTGATACGTCCATTTATATGCCTTTTCCGCACTTTGAACAAAGTCGAGAAAACACGATTTTACGCTCACTAGTGAGTAAAATTCGTATTTCTTGACTTAACGTAAACTCACTTTTATTAATATTTAAAGGTGTATTAAGGTGTGATACGTCCATTTATTTGCCTTTTCCGCACTTTGAACAAAGTCGAGAAAACACGATTTTACGCTCACTAGTGAGTAAAAATTCTTATTTCTTGACTTAACGTAAACTCACTTTTATTGATATTTAAAGGTGTATTAAGGTGTGATACGTCCATTTATATGCCTTTTCCGCACTTTGAACAAAGTCGAGAAAACACGATTTTACGCTCACTAGTGAGTAAAATTTCTTATTTCTTGACTTAACGTAAACTCACTATAATTGATATTTAAAGGTGTATTAAGGTGTGATACGTCCATTTATATGCATTTTCCGCACTTTGAACAAAGTCGAGAAAACACGATTTTACGCTCACTAGTGAGTAAAAATTCTTATTTCTTGACTTAACGTAAACTCACTTTTATTGATATTTAAAGGTGTATTAAGGTGTGATACGTCCATTTATAGACCTTTTCCGCACTTTGAACAAAGTCGAGAAAACACGATTTTACGCTCACTAGTGAGTAAAAATTCTTATTTCTTGACTTAACGTAAACTTACTTTTATTGATATTTAAAGGTGTATTAAGGTGTGATTCGTCCATTTATATGCCTTTTCCGCACTTTGAACAAAGTCGAGAAAACACGATTTTACGCTCACTAGTGAGTAAAAATTCTTATTTCTTGACTTAACGTAAACTCACATTTATTGATATTTAAAGGTGTATTAAGGTGTGATACGTCCATTTATAGACCTTTTCCGCACTTTGAACAAAGTCGAGAAAACACGATTTTACGCTCACTAGTGAGTAAAAATTCTTATTTCTTGACTTAACGTAAACTCACGTTTATTGATATTTAAATGTGTATTAAGGTGTGATTCGTCCATTTATGTGCCTTTTCCGCACTTTGAACAAAGTCAAGAAAACACGATTTTACGCTCACTAGTGAGTAAAAATTCTTATTTCTTGACTTAACGTAAACTCACTTTTATTGATTTTTAAAGGTGTATTAAGGTGTGATACGTCCATTTATATGCCTTTTACGCACTTTGAACAAAGTCGAGAAAACACGATTTTACGCTCACTAGTGAGTAAAATTCGTATTTCTTGACTTAACGTAAACTCACTTTTATTGATATTTAAAGGTGTATTAAGGTGTGATACGTCCATTTATTTGCCTTTTCCGCACTTTGAACAAAGTCGAGAAAACACGATTTTACGCTCACTAGTGAGTAAAAATTCTTATTTCTTGACTTAACGTAAACTCACTTTTATTGATATTTAAAGGTGTATTAAGGTGTGATACGTCCATTTATATGCCTTTTCCGCACTTTGAACAAAGTCGAGAAAACACGATTTTACGCTCACTAGTGAGTAAAATTTCTTATTTCTTGACTTAACGTTAACTCACTATTATTGATATTTAAAGGTGTATTAAGGTGTGATACGTCCATTTATATGCATTTTCCGCACTTTGAACAAAGTCGAGAAAACACGATTTTACGCTCACTAGTGAGTAAAAATTCTTATTTCTTGACTTAACGTAAACTCACTTTTATTGATATTTAAAGGTGTATTAAGGTGTGATACGTCCATTTATAGACCTTTTCCGCACTTTGAACAAAGTCGAGAAAACACGATTTTACGCTCACTAGTGAGTAAAAATTCTTATTTCTTGACTTAACGTAAACTCACTTTTATTGATATTTAAAGGTGTATTAAGGTGTGATTCGTCCATTTATATGCCTTTTCCGCACTTTGAACAAAGTCGAGAAAACACGATTTTACGCTCACTAGTGAGTAAAAATTCTTATTTCTTGACTTAACGTAAACTCACATTTATTGATATTTAAAGGTGTATTAAGGTGTGATACGTCCATTTATAGACCTTTTCCGCACTTTGAACAAAGTCGAGAAAACACGATTTTACACTCACTAGTGAGTAAAAATTCTTATTTCTTAAATAACGTAAACTCACATTTATTGATATTTAAAGGTGTATTAAGGTGTGATACGTCCATTTATAGACCTTTTCCGCACTTTGAATAAAGTCGAGAAAACACGATTTTACGCTCACTAGTGAGTAAAAATTCTTATTTCTTGACTTAACGTAAACTCACTTTTATTGATTTTTAAAGGTGTATTAAGGTGTGATACGTCCATTTATATGCCTTTTCCGCACTTTGAACAAAGTCGAGAAAACACGATTTTACGCTCACTAGTGAGTAAAAATTCTTATTTCTTGACTTAACGTAAACTCACTTTTATTGATATTTAAGGGTGTATTAAGGTGTGATTCGTCTATTTTATGTGCCATTTCCGCACTTTGAACAAAGTCGAGAAAACACGATTTTACGCTCACTAGTGAGTAAAATTTCTTATTTCTTGACTTAACGTAAACTCACTATTATTGATATATAAAGGCGTATTAAGGTGTGATACGTCCATTTATATGCATTTTCCGCACTTTGAACAAAGTCAAGAAAACACAATTTTACGCTCACTAGTGAGTAAAATTTCTTATTTCTTGACTTAACGTAAACTCACTATTATTGATATTTAAAGGTGTATTAAGGTGTGATACGTCCATTTATATGCATTTTCCGCACTTTAAACAAAGTCGAGAAAACACGATTTTACGCTCACTAGTGAGTAAAAATTCTTATTTCTTGACTTAACGTAAACTCACTTTTATTGATATTTATAGGTGTATTAAGGTGTGATACGTCCATTTATAGACCTTTTCCGCACTTTGAACAAAGTCGAGAAAACACGATTTTACGCTCACTAGTGAGTAAAAATTCTTATTTCTTGACTTAACGTAAACTCACTTTTATTGATTTTTAAAAGTTGTATTAAGGTGTGATACGTCCATTTATATGCCTTTTCCGCACTTTGAACAAAGTCGAGAAAACACGATTTTACGCTCACTAGTGAGTAAAAATTCTTTTTTCTTGACTTAACGTAAACTCACTTTTATTGATATTTAAAGGTGTATTAAGGTGTGATACGTCCATTTATATGCCTTTTCCGCACTTTGAACAAAGTCGAGAAAACACGATTTTACGCTCACTAGTGAGTAAAATTTCTTATTTCTTGACTTAACGTAAACTCACTATTATTGATATTTAAAGGTGTATTAAGGTGTGATACGTCCATTTATATGCATTTTCCGCACTTTGAACAAAGTCGAGAAAACACGATTTTACGCTCACTAGTGAGTAAAAATTCTTATTTCTTGACTTAACGTAAACTCACTTTTATTAATATTTAAAGGTGTATTAAGGTGTGATACATCCATTTATAGACCTTTTCCGCACTTTGAACAAAGTCGAGAAAACACGATTTTACGCTCACTAGTGAGTAAAAATTCTTATTTCTTGACTTAACGTAAACTCACTTTTATTGATATTTAAAGGTGTATTAAGGTGTGATACGTCCATTTATTTGCCTTTTCCGCACTTTGAACAAAGTCGAGAAAACACGATTTTACGCTCACTAGTGAGTAAAAATTCTTATTTCTTGACTTAACGTAAACTCACTTTTATTGATATTTAAAGGTGTATTAAGGTGTGATACGTCCATTTATATGCCTTTTCCGCACTTTGAACAAAGTCGAGAAAACACGATTTTACGCTCACTAGTGAGTAAAATTTCTTATTTCTTGACTTAACGTTAACTCACTATTATTGATATTTATAGGTGTATTAAGGTGTGATACGTCCATTTATATGCATTTTCCGCACTTTGAACAAAGTCGAGAAAACACGATTTTACGCTCACTAGTGAGTAAAAATTCTTATTTCTTGACTTAACGTAAACTCACTTTTATTGATATTTAAAGGTGTATTAAGGTGTGATACGTCCATTTATAGACCTTTTCCGCACTTTGAACAAAGTCGAGAAAACACGATTTTACGCTCACTAGTGAGTAAAAATTCTTATTTCTTGACTTAACGTAAACTCACTTTTATTGATATTTAAAGGTGTATTAAGGTGTGATTCGTCCATTTATATGCCTTTTCCGCACTTTGAACAAAGTCGAGAAAACACGATTTTACGCTCACTAGTGAGTAAAAATTCTTATTTCTTGACTTAACGTAAACTCACATTTATTGATATTTAAAGGTGTATTAAGGTGTGATACGTCCATTTATAGACCTTTTCCGCACTTTGAACAAAGTCGAGAAAACACGATTTTACGCTCACTAGTGAGTAAAAATTCTTATTTCTTGACTTAACGTAAACTCACATTTATTGATATTTAAAGGTGTATTAAGGTGTGATACGTCCATTTATAGACCTTTTCCGCACTTTGAATAAAGTCGAGAAAACAAGATTTTACGCTCACTAGTGAGTAAAAATTCTTATTTCTTGACTTAACGTAAACTCACTTTTATTGATTTTTAAAGGTGTATTAAGGTGTGATACGTCCATTTATATGCCTTTTCCGCACTTTGAACAAAGTCGAGAAAACACGATTTTACGCTCACTAGTGAGTAAAAATTCTTATTTCTTGACTTAACGTAAACTCACTTTTATTGATTTTTAAAGGTGTATTAAGGTGTGATGCGTCCATTTATATGCCTTTTCCGCACTTTGAACAAAGTCGAGAAAACACGATTTTACGCTCACTAGTGAGTAAAATTCGTATTTCTTGACTTAACGTAAACTCACTTTTATTGATATTTAAAGGTGTATTAAGGTGTGATACGTCCATTTATATGCCTTTTCCGCACTTTGAACAAAGTCGAGAAAACACGATTTTACGCTCACTAGTGAGTAAAAATTCTTATTTCTTGACTTAACGTAAACTCACTTTTATTGATATTTAAGGGTGTATTAAGGTGTGATTCGTCTATTTTATGTGCCATTTCCGCACTTTGAACAAAGTCGAGAAAACACGATTTTACGCTCACTAGTGAGTAAAATTTCTTATTTCTTGACTTAACGTAAACTCACTATTATTGATATATAAAGGTGTATTAAGGTGTGATACGTCCATTTATATGCATTTTCCGCACTTTGAACAAAGTCAAGAAAACACAATTTTACGCTCACTAGTGAGTAAAATTTCTTATTTCTTGACTTAACGTAAACTCACTATTATTGATATTTAAAGGTGTATTAAGGTGTGATACGTCCATTTATATGCATTTTCCGCACTTTAAACAAAGTCGAGAAAACACGATTTTACGCTCACTAGTGAGTAAAAATTCTTATTTCTTGACTTAACGTAAACTCACTTTTATTGATATTTATAGGTGTATTAAGGTGTGATACGTCCATTTATAGACCTTTTCCGCACTTTGAACAAAGTCGAGAAAACACGATTTTACGCTCACTAGTGAGTAAAAATTCTTATTTCTTGACTTAACGTAAACTCACTTTTATTGATTTTTAAAAGTTGTATTAAGGTGTGATACGTCCATTTATATGCCTTTTCCGCACTTTGAACAAAGTCGAGAAAACACGATTTTACGCTCACTAGTGAGTAAAAATTCTTTTTTCTTGACTTAACGTAAACTCACTTTTATTGATATTTAAAGGTGTATTAAGGTGTGATACGTCCATTTATATGCCTTTTCCGCACTTTGAACAAAGTCGAGAAAACACGATTTTACGCTCACTAGTGAGTAAAATTTCTTATTTCTTGACTTAACGTAAACTCACTATTATTGATATTTAAAGGTGTATTAAGGTGTGATACGTCCATTTATATGCATTTTCCGCACTTTGAACAAAGTCGAGAAAACACGATTTTACGCTCACTAGTGAGTAAAAATTCTTATTTCTTGACTTAACGTAAACTCACTTTTATTGATATTTAAAGGTGTATTAAGGTGTGATACATCCATTTATAGACCTTTTCCGCACTTTGAACAAAGTCGAGAAAACACGATTTTACGCTCACTAGTGAGTAAAAATTCTTATTTCTTGACTTAACGTAAACTCACTTTTATTGATATTTAAAGGTGTATTAAGGTGTGATTCGTCCATTTATATGCCTTTTCCGTACTTTGAACAAAGTCGAGAAAACACGATTTTACGCTCACTAGTGAGTAAAAATTCTTATTTCTTGACTTAACGTAAACTCACTTTTATTGATATTTAAAGGTGTATTAAGGTGTGATACGTCCATTTATATGCCTTTTCCGCACTTTGAACAAAGTCGACAAAACACGATTTTACGCTCACTAGTGAGTAAAATTTCTTATTTCTTGACTTAACGTAAACTCACTATTATTGATATTTAAAGGTGTATTAAGGTGTGATACGTCCATTTATATGCATTTTCCGCACGTTGAACAAAGTCGAGAAAACACGATTTTACGCTCACTAGTGAGTAAAAATTCTTATTTCTTGACTTAACGTAAACCCACTTTTATTGATATTTAAAGGTGTATTAAGGTGTGATACGTCCATTTATAGACCTTTTCCGCACTTTGAACAAAGTCGAGAAAACACGATTTTACGCTCACTAGTGAGTAAAAATTCTTATTTCTTGACTTAACGTAAACTCACTTTTATTGATATTTAAAGGTGTATTAAGGTGTGATTCGTCCATTTATATGCCTTTTCCGCACTTTTAACTAAGTCGAGAAAACACGATTTTACGCTCACTAGTGAGAAAAAATTCTTATTTCTTGACTTAACGTAAACTCACTTTTATTGATATTTAAAGGTGTATTAAGGTGTGATACGTCCATTTATAGACCTTTTCCGCACTTTGAACAAAGTCGAGAATACACGATTTTACGCTCACTAGTGAGTAAAAATTCTTATTTCTTGACTTAACGTAAACTCACTTTTATTGATATTTAAAGGTGTATTAAGGTGTGATACGTCCATTTATAGACCTTTTCCGCACTTTGAACAAAGTCGAGAATACACGATTTTACGCTCACTAGTGAGTAAAAATTCTTATTTCTTGACTTAACGTAAACTCACTTTTATTGATATTTAAAGGTGTATTAAGGTGTGATTCGTCCATTTATGTGCCTTTTCCGCACTTTGAACAAAGTCGAGAAAACACGATTTTACGCTCACTAGTGAGTAAAAATTCTTATTTCTTGACTTAACGTAAACTCACTTTTATTGATTTTTAAAGGTGTATTAAGGTGTGATACGTCCATTTATATGCCTTTTCCGCACTTTGAACAAAGTCGAGAAAACACGATTTTACGCTTACTAGTGAGTAAAAATTCGTATATCTTGACTTAACGTAAACTCACTTTTATTGATATTTAAAGGTGTATTAAGGTGTCATACGTCCATTTATATGCCTTTTCCGCACTTTGAACAAAGTCGAGAAAACACGATTTTACGCTCACTAGTGAGTAAAAATTCGTATTTCTTGACTTAACGTAAACTCACTTTTATTGATATTTAAAGGTGTATTAAGGTGTGATACGTCCATTTATATGCCTTTTCCGCACTTTGAACAAAGTCGAGAAAAGACGATTTTACGCTCACTAGTGAGTAAAAATTCTTATTTCTTGACTTAACGTAAACTCACTTTTATTGATATTTAAAGGTGTATTAAGGTGTGATTCGTCTATTTTATGTGCCTTTTCCGCACTTTGAACAAAGTCGAGAAAACACGATTTTACGCTCACTAGTGAGTAAAATTTCTTATTTCTTGACTTAACGTAAACTCACTATTATTGATATATAAAGGTGTATTAAGGTGTGATACGTCCATTTATATGCATTTTCCGCACTTTGAACAAAGTCAAGAAAACACAATTTTACGCTCACTAGTGAGTAAAAATTCTTATTTCTTGACTTAACGTAAACTCACTTTTATTGATATTTATAGGTGTATTAAGGTGTGATACGTCCATTTATAGACCTTTTCCGCACTTTGAACAAAGTCGAGAAAACACGATTTTACGCTCACTAGTGAGTAAAAATTCTTATTTCTTGACTTAACGTAAACTCACTTTTATTGATTTTTAAAAGTTGTATTAAGGTGTGATACGTCCATTTATATGCCTTTTCCGCACTTTGAACAAAGTCGAGAAAACACGATTTTACGCTCACTAGTGAGTAAAAATTCTTATTTCTTGACTTAACGTAAACTCACTTTTATTGATATTTAAAGGTGTATTAAGGTGTGATACGTCCATTTATATGCCCTTTCCGCACTTTGAACAAAGTCGAGAAAACACGATTTTACGCTCACTAGTGAGTAAAATTTCTTATTTCTTGACTTAACGTAAACTCACTATTATTGATATTTAAAGGTGTATTAAGGTGTGATACGTCCATTTATATGCATTTTCCGCACTTTGAACAAAGTCGAGAAAACACGATTATACGCTCACTAGTGAGTAAAAATTCTTATTTCTTGACTTAACGTAAACTCACTTTTATTGATATTTAAAGGTGTATTAAGGTGTGATACATCCATTTATAGACCTTTTCCGCACTTTGAACAAAGTCGAGAAAACACGATTTTACGCTCAATAGTGAGTAAAAATTCTTATTTCTTGACTTAACGTAAACTCACTTTTATTGATATTTAAAGGTGTATTAAGGTGTGATTCGTCCATTTATATGCCTTTTCCGTACTTTGAACAAAGTCGAGAAAACACGATTTTACGCTCACTAGTGAGTAAAAATTCTTATTTCTTGACTTAACGTAAACTCACTTTTATTGATATTTAAAGGTGTATTAAGGTGTGATACATCCATTTATAGACCTTTTCCGCACTTTGAACAAAGTCGAGAAAACACGATTTTACGCACACTAGTGAGTAAAAATTCTTATTTCTTGACTTAACGTAAACTCACTTTTATTGATATTTAAAGGTGTATTAAGGTGTGATTCGTCCATTTATATGCCTTTTCCGTACTTTGAACAAAGTCGAGAAAACACGATTTTACGCTCACTAGTGAGTAAAAATTCTTATTTCTTGACTTAACGTAAACTCACTTTTATTGATATTTAAAGGTGTATTAAGGTGTGATACGTCCATTTATATGCCTTTTCCGCACTTTGAACAAAGTCGAGAAAACACGATTTTACGCTCACTAGTGAGTAAAATTTCTTATTTCTTGACTTAACGTAAACTCACTATTATTGATATTTAAAGGTGTATTAAGGTGTGATACGTCCATTTATATGCATTTTCCGCACTTTGAACAAAGTCGAGAAAACACGATTTTACGCTCACTAGTGAGTAAAAATTCTTATTTCTTGACTTAACGTAAACTCACTTTTATTGATATTTAAAGGTGTATTAAGGTGTGATACGTCCATTTATAGACCTTTTCCGCACTTTGAACAAAGTCGAGAAAACACGATTTTACGCTCACTAGTGAGTAAAAATTCTTATTTCTTGACTTAACGTAAACTCACTTTTATTGATATTTAAAGGTGTATTAAGGTGTGATTCGTCCATTTATATGCCTTTTCCGCACTTTTAACAAAGTCGAGAAAACACGATTTTACGCTCACTAGTGAGTAAAAATTCTTATTTCTTGACTTAACGTCAACTCACTTTTATTGATATTTAAAGGTGTATTAAGGTGTGATACGTCCATTTATAGACCTTTTCCGCACTTTGAACAAAGTCGAGAATACACGATTTTACGCTCACTAGTGAGTAAAAATTCTTATTTCTTGACTTAACGTAAACTCACTTTTATTGATATTTAAAGGTGTATTAAGGTGTGATACGTCCATTTATAGACCTTTTCCGCACTTTGAACAAAGTCGAGAAAACACGATTCTACGCTCACTAATGAGTAAAAATTCTTATTTCTTCACTTAACGTAAACTCACGATTATTGATATTTAAAGGTGTATTAAGGTGTGATTCGTCCATTTATGTGCCTTTTCCGCACTTTGAACAAAGTCAAGAAAACACGATTTTACGCTCACTAGTGAGTAAAAATTCTTATTTCTTGACTTAACGTAAACTCACTTTTATTGATTTTTAAAGGTGTATTAAGGTGTGATACGTCCATTTATATGCCTTTTCCGCACTTTGAACAAAGTCGAGAAAACACGATTTTACGCTCACTAGTGAGTAAAATTCGTATTTCTTGACTAAACGTAAACTCACTTTTATTGATATTTAAAGGTGTATTAAGGTGTGATACGTCCATTTATATGCCTTTTGCGCACTTTGAACAAAGTCGAGAAAACACGATTTTACGCTCACTAGTGAGTAAAAATTCTTATTTCTTGACTTAACGTAAACTCACTTTTATTGATATTTATAGGTGTATTAAGGTGTGATACGTCCATTTATAGACCTTTTCCGCACTTTGAACAAAGTCGAGAAAACACGATTTTACGCTCACTAGTGAGTAAAAATTCTTATTTCTTGACTTAACGTAAACTCACTTTTATTAATTTTTAAAGGTGTATTAAGGTGTGATACGTCCATTTATATGCCTTTTCCGCACTTTGAACACAGTCGAGAAAACACGATTTTACGCTCACTAGCGAGTAAAAATTCTTATTTCTTGACTTAACGTAAACTCACTTTTATTGATATTTAAAGGTGTATTAAGGTGTGATACGTCCATTTATATGCCTTTTCCGCACTTTGAACAAAGTCGAGAAAACACGATTTTACGCTCACTAGTGTGTAAAAATTCTTATTTCTTGACTTAACGTAAACTCACTTTTATTGATATTTAAAGGTGTATTAAGGTGTGATACGTCCATTTATAGACCTTTTCCGCACTTTGAACAAAGTCGAGAAAACACGATTTTACGCTCACTAGTGAGTAAAAATTCTTATTTCTTGACTTAACGTAAACTCACTTTTATTGATATTTAAAGGTGTATTAAGGTGTGATTCGTCCATTTATATGCCTTTTTCGCACTTTGAACAAAGTCGAGAAAACACGATTTTACGCTCACTAGTGAGTAAAAATTCTTATTTTTTGACTTAACGTCAACTCACTTTTATTGATATTTAAAGGTGTATTAAGGTGTGATACGTCCATTTATAGACCTTTTCCGCACTTTGAACAAAGTCAAGAATACACGATTTTACGCTCACTAGTGAGTAAAAATTCTTATTTCTTGACTTAACGTAAACTCACTTTTATTGATATTTAAAGGTGTATTAAGGTGTGATACGTCCATTTATAGACCTTTTCCGCACTTTGAACAAAGTCGAGAAAACACGATTCTACGCTCACTAATGAGTAAAAATTCTTATTTCTTGACTTAACGTAAACTCACGATTATTGATATTTAAAGGTGTATTAAGGTGTGATTCGTCCATTTATGTGCCTTTTCCGCACTTTGAACAAAGTCAAGAAAACACGATTTTACGCTCACTAGTGAGTAAAGATTCTTATTTCTTGACTTAACGTAAACTCACTTTTATTGATTTTTAAAGGTGTATTAAGGTGTGATACGTCCATTTATATGCCTTTTCCGCACTTTGAACAAAGTCGAGAAAACACGATTTTACGCTCACTAGTGAGTAAAATTCGTATTTCTTGACTTAACGTAAACTCACTTTTATTGATATTTAAAGGTGTATTAAGGTGTGATACGTCCATTTATTTGCCTTTTCCGCACTTTGAACAAAGTCGAGAAAACACGATTTTACGCTCACTAGTGAGTAAAAATTCTTATTTCTTGACTTAACGTAAACTCACTTTTATTGATATTTAAAGGTGTATTAAGGTGTGATACGTCCATTTATATGCCTTTTCCGCACTTTGAACAAAGTCGAGAAAACACGATTTTACGCTCACTAGTGAGTAAAATTTCTTATTTCTTGACTTAACGTAAACTCACTATAATTGATATTTAAAGGTGTATTAAGGTGTGATACGTCCATTTATATGCATTTTCCGCACTTTGAACAAAGTCGAGAAAACACGATTTTACGCTCACTAGTGAGTAAAAATTCTTATTTCTTGACTTAACGTAAACTCACTTTTATTGATATTTAAAGGTGTATTAAGGTGTGATACGTCCATTTATAGACCTTTTCCGCACTTTGAACAAAGTCGAGAAAACACGATTTTACGCTCACTAGTGAGTAAAAATTCTTATTTCTTGACTTAACATAAACTCACTTTTATTGATATTTAAAGGTGTATTAAGGTGTGATTCGTCCATTTATATGCCTTTTCCGCACTTTGAACAAAGTCGAGAAAACACGATTTTACGCTCACTAGTGAGTAAAAATTCTTATTTCTTGACTTAACGTAAACTCACATTTATTGATATTTAAAGGTGTATTAAGGTGTGATACGTCCATTTATAGACCTTTTCCGCACTTTGAACAAAGTCGAGAAAACACGATTTTACGCTCACTAGTGAGTAAAAATTCTTATTTCTTGACTTAACGTAAACTCACGTTTATTGATATTTAAATGTGTATTAAGGTGTGATTCGTCCATTTATGTGCCTTTTCCGCACTTTGAACAAAGTCAAGAAAACACGATTTTACGCTCACTAGTGAGTAAAAATTCTTATTTCTTGACTTAACGTAAACTCACTTTTATTGATTTTTAAAGGTGTATTAAGGTGTGATACGTCCATTTATATGCCTTTTACGCACTTTGAACAAAGTCGAGAAAACACGATTTTACGCTCACTAGTGAGTAAAATTCGTATTTCTTGACTTAACGTAAACTCACTTTTATTGATATTTAAAGGTGTATTAAGGTGTGATACGTCCATTTATTTGCCTTTTCCGCACTTTGAACAAAGTCGAGAAAACACGATTTTACGCTCACTAGTGAGTAAAAATTCTTATTTCTTGACTAACGTAAACTCACTTTTATTGATATTTAAAGGTGTATTAAGGTGTGATACGTCCATTTATTTGCCTTTTCCGCACTTTGAACAAAGTCGAGAAAACACGATTTTACGCTCACTAGTGAGTAAAAATTCTTATTTCTTGACTTAACGTAAACTCACTTTTATTGATATTTAAAGGTGTATTAAGGTGTGATACGTCCATTTATATGCCTTTTCCGCACTTTGAACAAAGTCGAGAAAACACGATTTTACGCTCACTAGTGAGTAAAATTTCTTATTTCTTGACTTAACGTAAACTCACTATAATTGATATTTAAAGGTGTATTAATGAGTGATACGTCCATTTATATGCATTTTCCGCACTTTGAACAAAGTCGAGAAAACACGATTTTACGCTCACTAGTGAGTAAAAATTCTTATTTCTTGACTTAACGTAAACTCACTTTTATTGATATTTAAAGGTGTATTAAGGTGTGATACGTCCATTTATAGACCTTTTCCGCACTTTGAACAAAGTCGAGAAAACACGATTTTACGCTCACTAGTGAGTAAAAATTCTTATTTCTTGACTTAACGTAAACTCACTTTTATTGATATTTAAAGGTGTATTAAGGTGTGATTCGTCCATTTATATGCCTTTTCCGCACTTTGAACAAAGTCGAGAAAACACGATTTTACGCTCACTAGTGAGTAAAAATTCTTATTTCTTGACTTAACGTAAACTCACATTTATTGATATTTAAAGGTGTATTAAGGTGTGATACGTCCATTTATAGACCTTTTCCGCACTTTGAACAAAGTCGAGAAAACACGATTTTACGCTCACTAGTGAGTAAAAATTCTTATTTCTTGACTTAACGTAAACTCACGTTTATTGATATTTAAAGGTGTATTAAGGTGTGATTCGTCCATTTATGTGCCTTTTCCGCACTTTGAACAAAGTCAAGAAAACACGATTTTACGCTCACTAGTGAGTAAAAGTTCTTATTTCTTGACTTAACGTAAACTCACTTTTATTGATTTTTAAAGGTGTATTAAGGTGTGATACGTCCATTTATATGCCTTTTACGCACTTTGAACAAAGTCGAGAAAACACGACTTTACGCTCACTAGTGAGTAAAATTCGTATTTCTTGACTTAACGTAAACTCACTTTTATTGATATTTAAAGGTGTATTAAGGTGTGATACGTCCATTTATTTGCCTTTTCCGCACTTTGAACAAAGTCGAGAAAACACGATTTTACGCTCACTAGTGAGTAAAAATTCTTATTTCTTGACTTAACGTAAACTCACTTTTATTGATATTTAAAGGTGTATTAAGGTGTGATACGTCCATTAATATGCCTTTTCCGCACTTTGAACAAAGTCGAGAAAACACGATTTTACGCTCACTAGTGAGTAAAATTTCTTATTTCTTGACTTAACGTTAACTCACTATTATTGATATTTAAAGGTGTATTAAGGTGTGATACGTCCATTTATATGCATTTTCCGCACTTTGAACAAAGTCGAGAAAACACGATTTTACGCTCACTAGTGAGTAAAAATTCTTATTTCTTGACTTAACGTAAACTCACTTTTATTGATATTTAAAGGTGTATTAAGGTGTGATACGTCCATTTATAGACCTTTTCCGCACTTTGAACAAAGTCGAGAAAACACGATTTTACGCTCACTAGTGAGTAAAAATTCTTATTTCTTGACTTAACGTAAACTCACTTTTATTGATATTTAAAGGTGTATTAAGGTGTGATTCGTCCATTTATATGCCTTTTCCGCACTTTGAACAAAGTCGAGAAAACACGATTTTACGCTCACTAGTGAGTAAAAATTCTTATTTCTTGACTTAACGTAAACTCACATTTATTGATATTTAAAGGTGTATTAAGGTGTGATACGTCCATTTATAGACCTTTTCCGCACTTTGAACAAAGTCGAGAAAACACGATTTTACGCTCACTAGTGAGTAAAAATTCTTATTTCTTGACTTAACGTAAACTCACATTTATTGATATTTAAAGGTGTATTAAGGTGTGATACGTCCATTTATAGACCTTTTCCGCACTTTGAATAAAGTCGAGAAAACACGATTTTACGCTCACTAGTGAGTAAAAATTCTTATTTCTTGACTTAACGTAAACTCACTTTTATTGATTTTTAAAGGTGTATTAAGGTGTGATACGTCCATTTATATGCCTTTTCCGCACTTTGAACAAAGTCGAGAAAACACGATTTTACGCTCACTAGTGAGTAAAAATTCTTATTTCTTGACTTAACGTAAACTCACTTTTATTGATTTTTAAAGGTGTATTAAGGTGTGATGCGTCCATTTATATGCCTTTTCCGCACTTTGAACAAAGTCGAGAAAACACGATTTTACGCTCACTAGTGAGTAAAATTCGTATTTCTTGACTTAACGTAAACTCACTTTTATTGATATTTAAAGGTGTATTAAGGTGTGATACGTCCATTTATATGCCTTTTCCGCACTTTGAACAAAGTCGAGAAAACACGATTTTACGCTCACTAGTGAGTAAAAATTCTTATTTCTTGACTTAACGTAAACTCACTTTTATTGTTATTTAGGGGTGTATTAAGGTGTGATTCGTCTATTTTATGTGCCTTTTCCGCACTTTGAACAAAGTCGAGAAAACACGATTTTAAGCTCACTAGTGAGTAAAATTTCTTATTTCTTGACTTAACGTAAACTCACTATTATTGATATATAAAGGTGTATTAAGGTGTGATACGTCCATTTATATGCATTTTCCGCACTTTGAACAAAGTCAAGAAAACACAATTTTACGCTCACTAGTGAGTAAAATTTCTTATTTCTTGACTTAACGTAAACTCACTATTATTGATATTTAAAGGTGTATTAAGGTGTGATACGTCCATTTATATGCATTTTCCGCACTTTGAACAAAGTCGAGAAAACACGATTTTACGCTCACTAGTGAGTAAAAATTCTTATTTCTTGACTTAACGTAAACTCACTTTTATTGATATTTATAGGTGTATTAAGGTGTGATACGTCCATTTATAGACCTTTTCCGCACTTTGAACAAAGTCGAGAAAACACGATTTTACGCTCACTAGTGAGTAAAAATTCTTATTTCTTGACTTAACGTAAACTCACTTTTATTGATTTTTAAAAGTTGTATTAAGGTGTGATACGTCCATTTATATGCCTTTTCCGCACTTTGAACAAAGTCGAGAAAACACGATTTTACGCTCACTAGTGAGTAAAAATTCTTTTTTCTTGACTTAACGTAAACTCACTTTTATTGATATTTAAAGGTGTATTAAGGTGTGATACGTCCATTTATATGCCTTTTCCGCACTTTGAACAAAGTCGAGAAAACACGATTTTACGCTCACTAGTGAGTAAAATTTCTTATTTCTTGACTTAACGTAAACTCACTATTATTGATATTTAAAGGTGTATTAAGGTGTGATACGTCCATTTATATGCATTTTCCGCACTTTGAACAAAGTCGAGAAAACACGATTTTACGCTCACTAGTGAGTAAAAATTCTTATTTCTTGACTTAACGTAAACTCACTTTTATTGATATTTAAAGGTGTATTAAGGTGTGATACATCCATTTATAGACCTTTTCCGCACTTTGAACAAAGTCGAGAAAACACGATTTTACGCTCACTAGTGAGTAAAAATTCTTATTTCTTGACTTAAAGTAAACTCACTTTTATTGATATTTAAAGGTGTATTAAGGTGTGATTCGTCTATTTATGTGCCTTTTCCGCACTTTGAACAAAGTCGAGAAAACACGATTTTACGCTCACTAGTGAGTAAAATTTCTTATTTCTTGACTTAACGTAAACTCACTATTATTGTAATATAAAGCTGTATTAGGGTGTGATACGTCCATTTATATGCATTTTCCGCACTTTGAACAAAGTCAAGAAAAAACAATTTTACGCTCACTGGTGAGTAAAATTTCTTATTTCTTGACTTAACGTAAACTCACTATTATTGATATTTAAAGGTGAATTAAGGTGTGATACGTCCATTTATATGCATTTCCGCACTTTGAACAAAGTCGAGAAAACACGATTTTACGCTCACTAGTGAGTAAAAATTCTTATTTCTTGACTTAACGTAAACTCACTTTTATTAATTTTTAAAGGTGTATTAAGGTGTGATACGTCCATTTATATGCCTTTTCCGCACTTTGAACAAAGTCGAGAAAACACGATTTTACGCTCACTAGTGAGTAAAAATTCTTATTTCTTGACTTAACGTAAACTCACTTTTATTGATATTTAAAGGTGTATTAAGGTGTGATACGTCCATTTATATGCCTTTTCCGCACTTTGAACAAAGTCGAGAAAACACGATTTTACGCTCACTAGTGTGTAAAAATTCTTATTTCTTGACTTAACGTAAACTCACTTTTATTGATATTTAAAGGTGTATTAAGGTGTGATACGTCCATTTATATGCCTTTTCCGCACTTTGAACAAAGTCGAGAAAACACGATTTTACGCTCACTAGTGAGTAAAAATTCTTATTTCTTGACTTAACGTAAACTCACTTTTATTGATATTTAAAGGTGTATTAAGGTGTGATACGTCCATTTATATGCCTTTTCCGCACTTTGAACAAAGTCGAGAAAACACGATTTTACGCTCACTAGTGAGTAAAATTTCTTATTTCTTGACTTAACGTAAACTCACTATTATTGATATTTAAAGGTGTATTAAGGTGTGATACGTCCATTTATATGCATTTTCCGCACTTTGAACAAAGTCGAGAAAACACGATTTTACGCTCACTAGTGAGTAAAAATTCTTATTTCTTGACTTAACGTAAATTCACTTTTATTGATACTTAAAGGTGTATTAAGGTGTGATACGTCCATTTATAGACCTTTTCCGCACTTTGAACAAAGTCGAGAAAACACGATTTTACGCTCACTAGTGAGTAAAAATTCTTATTTCTTGACTTAACGTAAACTCACTTTTATTGATATTTAAAGGTGTATTAAGGTGTGATTCGTCCATTTATATGCCTTTTCCGCACTTTTAACAAAGTCGAGAAAACACGATTTTACGCTCACTAGTGAGTAAAAATTCTTATTTCTTGACTTAACGTCAACTCACTTTTATTGATATTTAAAGGTGTATTAAGGTGTGATACGTCCATTTATAGACCTTTTCCGCACTTTGAACAAAGTCGAGAATACACGATTTTACGCTCACTAGTGAGTAAAAATTCTTATTTCTTGACTTAACGTAAACTCACTTTTATTGATATTTAAAGGTGTATTAAGGTGTGATACGTCCATTTATAGACCTTTTCCGCACTTTGAACAAAGTCGAGAAAACACGATTCTACGCTCACTAATGAGTAAAAATTCTTATTTCTTGACTTAACGTAAACTCACGATTATTGATATTTAAAGGTGTATTAAGGTGTGATTCGTCCATTTATGTGCCTTTTCCGCACTTTGAACAAAGTCAAGAAAACACGATTTTACGCTCACTAGTGAGTAAAAATTCTTATTTCTTGACTTAACGTAAACTCACTTTTATTGATTTTTAAAGGTGTATTAAGGTGTGATACGTCCATTTATATGCCTTTTCCGCACTTTGAACAAAGTCGAGAAAACACGATTTTACGCTCACTAGTGAGTAAAATTCGTATTTCTTGACTTAACGTAAACTCACTTTTATTGATATTTAAAGGTGTATTAAGGTGTGATACGTCCATTTATATGCCTTTTGCGCACTTTGAACAAAGTCGAGAAAACACGATTTTACGCTCACTAGTGAGTAAAAATTCGTATTTCTTGACTTAACGTAAACTCACTTTTATTGATATTTAAAGGTGTATTAAGCTGTGATACAAAGTCGAGAAAACACGATTTTACGCTCACTAGTGAGTAAAAATTCTTATTTCTTGACTTAAAGTAAACTCACTTTTATTGATATTTAAAGGTGTATTAAGGTGTGATTCGTCTATTTATGTGCCTTTTCCGCACTTTGAACAAAGTCGAGAAAACACGATTTTACGCTCACTAGTGAGTAAAATTTCTTATTTCTTGACTTAACGTAAACTCACTATTATTGATATATAAAGCTGTATTAAGGTGTGATACGTCCATTTATATGCATTTTCCGCACTTTGAACAAAGTCAAGAAAACACAATTTTACGCTCACTGGTGAGTAAAATTTCTTATTTCTTGACTTAACGTAAACTCACTATTATTGATATTTAAAGGTGTATTAAGGTGTGATACGTCCATTTATATGCATTTCCGCACTTTGAACAAAGTCGAGAAAACACGATTTTACGCTCACTAGTGAGTAAAAATTCTTATTTCTTGACTTAACGTAAACTCACTTTTATTGATATTTATAGGTGTATTAAGGTGTGATACGTCCATTTATAGACCTTTTCCGCACTTTGAACAAAGTCGAGAAAACACGATTTTACGCTCACTAGTGAGTAAAAATTCTTATTTCTTGACTTAACGTAAACTCACTTTTATTAATTTTTAAAGGTGTATTAAGGTGTGATACGTCCATTTATATGCCTTTTCCGCACTTTGAACACAGTCGAGAAAACACGATTTTACGCTCACTAGTGAGTAAAAATTCTTATTTCTTGACTTAACGTAAACTCACTTTTATTGATATTTAAAGGTGTATTAAGGTGTGATACGTCCATTTATATGCCTTTTCCGCACTTTGAACAAAGTCGAGAAAACACGATTTTACGCTCACTAGTGTGTAAAAATTCTTATTTCTTGACTTAACGTAAACTCACTTTTATTGATATTTATAGGTGTATTAAGGTGTGATACGTCCATTTATATGCCTTTTCCGCACTTTGAACAAAGTCGAGAAAACACGATTTTACGCTCACTAGTGAGTAAAAATTCTTATTTCTTGACTTAACGTAAACTCACTTTTATTGATATTTAAAGGTGTATTAAGGTGTGATACGTCCATTTATTTGCCTTTTCCGCACTTTGAACAAAGTCGAGAAAACACGATTTTACGCTCACTAGTGAGTAAAATTTCTTATTTCTTGACTTAACGTAAACTCACTATTATTGATATTTAAAGGTGTATTAAGGTGTGATACGTCCATTTATATGCATTTTCCGCACTTTGAACAAAGTCGAGAAAACACGATTTTACGCTCACTAGTGAGTAAAAATTCTTATTTCTTGACTTAACGTAAACTCACTTTTATTGATATTTAAAGGTGTATTAAGGTGTGATACGTCCATTTATATGCCTTTTCCGCACTTTGAACAAAGTCGAGAAAACACGATTTTACGCTCACTAGTGAGTAAAATTTCTTATTTCTTGACTTAACGTAAACTCACTATTATTGATATTTAAAGGTGTATTAAGGTGTGATACGTCCATTTATATGCATTTTCCGCACTTTGAACAAAGTCGAGAAAACACGATTTTACGCTCACTAGTGAGTAAAAATTCTTATTTCTTGACTTAACGTAAATTCACTTTTATTGATACTTAAAGGTGTATTAAGGTGTGATACGTCCATTTATAGACCTTTTCCGCACTTTGAACAAAGTCGAGAAAACACGATTTTACGCTCACTAGTGAGTAAAAATTCTTATTTCTTGACTTAACGTAAACTCACTTTTATTGATATTTAAAGGTGTATTAAGGTGTGATTTGTCCATTTATATGCCTTTTCCGCACTTTTAACAAAGTCGAGAAAACACGATTTTACGCTCACTAGTGAGTAAAAATTCTTATTTCTTGACTTAACGTCAACTCACTTTTATTGATATTTAAAGGTGTATTAAGGTGTGATACGTCCATTTATAGACCTTTTCCGCACTTTGAACAAAGTCGAGAATACACGATTTTACACTCACTAGTGAGTAAAAATTCTTATTTCTTGACTTAACGTAAACTCACTTTTATTGATATTTAAAGGTGTATTAAGGATTGATACGTCCATTTATAGACCTTTTCCGCACTTTGAACAAAGTCGAGAAAACACGATTCTACGCTCACTAATGAGTAAAAATTCTTATTTCTTGACTTAACGTAAACTCACGATTATTGATATTTAAAGGTGTATTAAGGTGTGATTCGTCCATTTATGTGCCTTTTCCGCACTTTGAACAAAGTCAAGAAAACACGATTTTACGCTCACTAGTGAGTAAAAATTCTTATTTCTTGACTTAACGTAAACTCACTTTTATTGATTTTTAAAGGTGTATTAAGGTGTGATACGTCCATTTATATGCCTTTTCCGCACTTTGAACAAAGTCGAGAAAACACGATTTTACGCTCACTAGTGAGTAAAATTCGTATTTCTTGACTTAACGTAAACTCACTTTTATTGATATTTAAAGGTGTATTAAGGTGTGATACGTCCATTTATATGCCTTTTGCGCACTTTGAACAAAGTCGAGAAAACACGATTTTACGCTCACTAGTGAGTAAAAATTCGTATTTCTTGACTTAACGTAAACTCACTTTTATTGATATTTAAAGGTGTATTAAGCTGTGATACAAAGTCGAGAAAACACGATTTTACGCTCACTAGTGAGTAAAAATTCTTATTTCTTGACTTAAAGTAAACTCACTTTTATTGATATTTAAAGGTGTATTAAGGTGTGATTCGTCTATTTATGTGCCTTTTCCGCACTTTGAACAAAGTCGAGAAAACACGATTTTACGCTCACTAGTGAGTAAAATTTCTTATTTCTTGACTTAACGTAAACTCACTATTATTGATATATAAAGCTGTATTAAGGTGTGATACGTCCATTTATATGCATTTTCCGCACTTTGAACAAAGTCAAGAAAACACAATTTTACGCTCACTGGTGAGTAAAATTTCTTATTTCTTGACTTAACGTAAACTCACTATTATTGATATTTAAAGGTGTATTAAGGTGTGATACGTCCATTTATATGCATTTCCGCACTTTGAACAAAGTCGAGAAAACACGATTTTACGCTCACTAGTGAGTAAAAATTCTTATTTCTTGACTTAACGTAAACTCACTTTTATTGATATTTATAGGTGTATTAAGGTGTGATACGTCCATTTATAGACCTTTTCCGCACTTTGAACAAAGTCGAGAAAACACGATTTTACGCTCACTAGTGAGTAAAAATTCTTATTTCTTGACTTAACGTAAACTCACTTTTATTGATTTTTAAAGGTGTATTAAGGTGTGATACGTCCATTTATATGCCTTTTCCGCACTTTGAACAAAGTCGAGAAAACACGATTTTACGCTCACTAGTGAGTAAAATTCGTATTTCTTGACTTAACGTAAACTCACTTTTATTGATATTTAAAGGTGTATTAAGGTGTGATACGTCCATTTATATGCCTTTTGCGCACTTTGAACAAAGTCGAGAAAACACGATTTTACGCTCACTAGTGAGTAAAAATTCGTATTTCTTGACTTAACGTAAACTCACTTTTATTGATATTTAAAGGTGTATTAAGGTGTGATACGTCCATTTATAGACCTTTTCCGCACTTTGAACAAAGTCGAGAAAACACGATTCTACGCTCACTAATGAGTAAAAATTCTTATTTCTTGACTTAACGTAAACTCACGATTATTGATATTTAAAGGTGTATTAAGGTGTGATTCGTCCATTTATGTGCCTTTTCCGCACTTTGAACAAAGTCAAGAGAACACGATTTTACGCTCACTAGTGAGTAAAAATTCTTATTTCTTGACTTAACGTAAACTCACTTTTATTGATTTTTAAAGGTGTATTAAGGTGTGATACGTCCATTTATATGCCTTTTCCGCACTTTGAACAAAGTCGAGAAAACACGATCTTACGCCTACTAGTGAGTAAAATTCGTATTTCTTGACTTAACGTAAACTCACTTTTATTGATATTTAAAGGTGTATTAAGGTGTGATACGTCCATTTATTTGCCTTTTCCGCACTTTGAACAAAGTCGAGAAAACACGATTTTACGCTCACTAGTGAGTAAAAATTCTTATTTCTTGACTTAACGTAAACTCACTTTTATTGATATTTAAAGGTGTATTAAGGTGTGATACGTCCATTTATATGCCTTTTCCGCACTTTGAACAAAGTCGAGAAAACACGATTTTACGCTCACTAGTGAGTAAAATTTCTTATTTCTTGACTTAACGTAAACTCACTATAATTGATATTTAAAGGTGTATTAATGAGTGATACGTCCATTTATATGCATTTTCCGCACTTTGAACAAAGTCGAGAAAACACGATTTTACGCTCACTAGTGAGTAAAAATTCTTATTTCTTGACTTAACGTAAACTCACTTTTATTGATATTTAAAGGTGTATTAAGGTGTGATACGTCCATTTATAGACCTTTTCCGCACTTTGAACAAAGTCGAGAAAACACGATTTTACGCTCACTAGTGAGTAAAAATTCTTATTTCTTGACTTAACGTAAACTCACTTTTATTGATATTTAAAGGTGTATTAAGGTGTGATTCGTCCATTTATATGCCTTTTCCGCACTTTGAACAAAGTCGAGAAAACACGATTTTACGCTCACTAGTGAGTAAAAATTCTTATTTCTTGACTTAACGTAAACTCACATTTATTGATATTTAAAGGTGTATTAAGGTGTGATACGTCCATTTATAGACCTTTTCCGCACTTTGAACAAAGTCGAGAAAACACGATTTTACGCTCACTAGTGAGTAAAAATTCTTATTTCTTGACTTAACGTAAACTCACGTTTATTGATATTTAAAGGTGTATTAAGGTGTGATTCGTCCATTTATGTGCCTTTTCCGCACTTTGAACAAAGTCAAGAAAACACGATTTTACGCTCACTAGTGAGTAAAAATTCTTATTTCTTGACTTAACGTAAACTCACTTTTATTGATTTTTAAAGGTGTATTAAGGTGTGATACGTCCATTTATATGCCTTTTACGCACTTTGAACAAAGTCGAGAAAACACGACTTTACGCTCACTAGTGAGTAAAATTCGTATTTCTTGACTTAACGTAAACTCACTTTTATTGATATTTAAAGGTGTATTAAGGTGTGATACGTCCATTTATTTGCCTTTTCCGCACTTTGAACAAAGTCGAGAAAACACGATTTTACGCTCACTAGTGAGTAAAAATTCTTATTTCTTGACTTAACGTAAACTCACTTTTATTGATATTTAAAGGTGTATTAAGGTGTGATACGTCCATTAATATGCCTTTTCCGCACTTTGAACAAAGTCGAGAAAACACGATTTTACGCTCACTAGTGAGTAAAATTTCTTATTTCTTGACTTAACGTTAACTCACTATTATTGATATTTAAAGGTGTATTAAGGTGTGATACGTCCATTTATATGCATTTTCCGCACTTTGAACAAAGTCGAGAAAACACGATTTTACGCTCACTAGTGAGTAAAAATTCTTATTTCTTGACTTAACGTAAACTCACTTTTATTGATATTTAAAGGTGTATTAAGGTGTGATACGTCCATTTATAGACCTTTTCCGCACTTTGAACAAAGTCGAGAAAACACGATTTTACGCTCACTAGTGAGTAAAAATTCTTATTTCTTGACTTAACGTAAACTCACTTTTATTGATATTTAAAGGTGTATTAAGGTGTGATTCGTCCATTTATATGCCTTTTCCGCACTTTGAACAAAGTCGAGAAAACACGATTTTACGCTCACTAGTGAGTAAAAATTCTTATTTCTTGACTTAACGTAAACTCACATTTATTGATATTTAAAGGTGTATTAAGGTGTGATACGTCCATTTATAGACCTTTTCCGCACTTTGAACAAAGTCGAGAAAACACGATTTTACGCTCACTAGTGAGTAAAAAATTCTTATTTCTTGACTTAACGTAAACTCACATTTATTGATATTTAAAGGTGTATTAAGGTGTGATACGTCCATTTATAGACCTTTTCCGCACTTTGAATAAAGTCGAGAAAACACGATTTTACGCTCACTAGTGAGTAAAAATTCTTATTTCTTGACTTAACGTAAACTCACTTTTATTGATTTTTAAAGGTGTATTAAGGTGTGATACGTCCATTTATATGCCTTTTCCGCACTTTGAACAAAGTCGAGAAAACACGATTTTACGCTCACTAGTGAGTAAAAATTCTTATTTCTTGACTTAACGTAAACTCACTTTTATTGATTTTTAAAGGTGTATTAAGGTGTGATGCGTCCATTTATATGCCTTTTCCGCACTTTGAACAAAGTCGAGAAAACACGATTTTACGCTCACTAGTGAGTAAAATTCGTATTTCTTGACTTAACGTAAACTCACTTTTATTGATATTTAAAGGTGTATTAAGGTGTGATACGTCCATTTATATGCCTTTTCCGCACTTTGAACAAAGTCGAGAAAACACGATTTTACGCTCACTAGTGAGTAAAAATTCTTATTTCTTGACTTAACGTAAACTCACTTTTATTGATATTTAGGGGTGTATTAAGGTGTGATTCGTCTATTTTATGTGCCTTTTCCGCACTTTGAACAAAGTCGAGAAAACACGATTTTACGCTCACTAGTGAGTAAAATTTCTTATTTCTTGACTTAACGTAAACTCACTATTATTGATATATAAAGGTGTATTAAGGTGTGATACGTCCATTTATATGCATTTTCCGCACTTTGAACAAAGTCAAGAAAACACAATTTTACGCTCACTAGTGAGTAAAATTTCTTATTTCTTGACTTAACGTAAACTCACTATTATTGATATTTAAAGGTGTATTAAGGTGTGATACGTCCATTTATATGCATTTTCCGCACTTTGAACAAAGTCGAGAAAACACGATTTTACGCTCACTAGTGAGTAAAAATTCTTATTTCTTGACTTAACGTAAACTCACTTTTATTGATATTTATAGGTGTATTAAGGTGTGATACGTCCATTTATAGACCTTTTCCGCACTTTGAACAAAGTCGAGAAAACACGATTTTACGCTCACTAGTGAGTAAAAATTCTTATTTCTTGACTTAACGTAAACTCACTTTTATTGATTTTTAAAAGTTGTATTAAGGTGTGATACGTCCATTTATATGCCTTTTCCGCACTTTGAACAAAGTCGAGAAAACACGATTTTACGCTCACTAGTGAGTAAAAATTCTTTTTTCTTGACTTAACGTAAACTCACTTTTGATTGATATTTAAAGGTGTATTAAGGTGTGATACGTCCATTTATATGCCTTTTCCGCACTTTGAACAAAGTCGAGAAAACACGATTTTACGCTCACTAGTGAGTAAAATTTCTTATTTCTTGACTTAACGTAAACTCACTATTATTGATATTTAAAGGTGTATTAAGGTGTGATACGTCCATTTATATGCCTTTTCCGCACTTTGAACAAAGTCGAGAAAACACGATTTTACGCTCACTAGTGAGTAAAAATTCTTATTTCTTGACTTAACGTAAACTCACTTTTATTGATTTTTAAAGGTGTATTAAGGTGTGATACATCCATTTATAGACCTTTTCCGCACTTTGAACAAAGTCGAGAAAACACGATTTTACGCTCACTAGTGAGTAAAAATTCTTATTTCTTGACTTAACGTAAACTCACTTTTATTGATATTTAAAGGTGTATTAAGGTGTGATACGTCCATTTTTATGCCTTTTCCGCACTTTGAACAAAGTCGAGAAAACACGATTTTACGCTCACTAGTGAGTAAAATTTCTTATTTCTTGACTTAACGTAAACTCACTATAATTGATATTTAAAGGTGTATTAATGAGTGATACGTCCATTTATATGCATTTTCCGCACTTTGAACAAAGTCGAGAAAACACGATTTTACGCTCACTAGTGAGTAAAAATTCTTATTTCTTGACTTAACGTAAACTCACTTTTATTGATATTTAAAGGTGTATTAAGGTGTGATACGTCCATTTATAGACCTTTTCCGCACTTTGAACAAAGTCGAGAAAACACGATTTTACGCTCACTAGTGAGTAAAAATTCTTATTTCTTGACTTAACGTAAACTCACTTTTATTGATATTTAAAGGTGTATTAAGGTGTGATTCGTCCATTTAT
Organism: Deroplatys truncata; assembly: GCA_030765065.1. Classification (NCBI taxonomy): domain Eukaryota; kingdom Metazoa; phylum Arthropoda; class Insecta; order Mantodea; family Mantidae; genus Deroplatys; species Deroplatys truncata. The sequence continues at coordinate 61,772 of JAUKNL010000060.1, forward strand.
ATGCCTTTTCCGCACTTTGAACAAAGTCGAGAAAACACGATTTTACGCTCACTAGTGAGTAAAAATTCTTATTTCTTGACTTAACGTAAACTCACATTTATTGATATTTAAAGGTGTATTAAGGTGTGATACGTCCATTTATAGACCTTTTCCGCACTTTGAACAAAGTCGAGAAAACACGATTTTACGCTCACTAGTGAGTAAAAATTCTTATTTCTTGACTTAACGTAAACTCACGTTTATTGATATTTAAAGGTGTATTAAGGTGTGATTCGTCCATTTATGTGCCTTTTCCGCACTTTGAACAAAGTCAAGAAAACACGATTTTACGCTCACTAGTGAGTAAAAATTCTTATTTCTTGACTTAACGTAAACTCACTTTTATTGATTTTTAAAGGTGTATTAAGGTGTGATACGTCCATTTATATGCCTTTTACGCACTTTGAACAAAGTCGAGAAAACACGACTTTACGCTCACTAGTGAGTAAAATTCGTATTTCTTGACTTAACGTAAACTCACTTTTATTGATATTTAAAGGTGTATTAAGGTGTGATACGTCCATTTATTTGCCTTTTCCGCACTTTGAACAAAGTCGAGAAAACACGATTTTACGCTCACTAGTGAGTAAAAATTCTTATTTCTTGACTTAACGTAAACTCACTTTTATTGATATTTAAAGGTGTATTAAGGTGTGATACGTCCATTAATATGCCTTTTCCGCACTTTGAACAAAGTCGAGAAAACACGATTTTACGCTCACTAGTGAGTAAAATTTCTTATTTCTTGACTTAACGTTAACTCACTATTATTGATATTTAAAGGTGTATTAAGGTGTGATACGTCCATTTATATGCATTTTCCGCACTTTGAACAAAGTCGAGAAAACACGATTTTACGCTCACTAGTGAGTAAAAATTCTTATTTCTTGACTTAACGTAAACTCACTTTTATTGATATTTAAAGGTGTATTAAGGTGTGATACGTCCATTTATAGACCTTTTCCGCACTTTGAACAAAGTCGAGAAAACACGATTTTACGCTCACTAGTGAGTAAAAATTCTTATTTCTTGACTTAACGTAAACTCACTTTTATTGATATTTAAAGGTGTATTAAGGTGTGATTCGTCCATTTATATGCCTTTTCCGCACTTTGAACAAAGTCGAGAAAACACGATTTTACGCTCACTAGTGAGTAAAAATTCTTATTTCTTGACTTAACGTAAACTCACATTTATTGATATTTAAAGGTGTATTAAGGTGTGATACGTCCATTTATAGACCTTTTCCGCACTTTGAACAAAGTCGAGAAAACACGATTTTACGCTCACTAGTGAGTAAAAATTCTTATTTCTTGACTTAACGTAAACTCACATTTATTGATATTTAAAGGTGTATTAAGGTGTGATACGTCCATTTATAGACCTTTTCCGCACTTTGAATAAAGTCGAGAAAACACGATTTTACGCTCACTAGTGAGTAAAAATTCTTATTTCTTGACTTAACGTAAACTCACTTTTATTGATTTTTAAAGGTGTATTAAGGTGTGATACGTCCATTTATATGCCTTTTCCGCACTTTGAACAAAGTCGAGAAAACACGATTTTACGCTCACTAGTGAGTAAAAATTCTTATTTCTTGACTTAACGTAAACTCACTTTTATTGATTTTTAAAGGTGTATTAAGGTGTGATGCGTCCATTTATATGCCTTTTCCGCACTTTGAACAAAGTCGAGAAAACACGATTTTACGCTCACTAGTGAGTAAAATTCGTATTTCTTGACTTAACGTAAACTCACTTTTATTGATATTTAAAGGTGTATTAAGGTGTGATACGTCCATTTATATGCCTTTTCCGCACTTTGAACAAAGTCGAGAAAACACGATTTTACGCTCACTAGTGAGTAAAAATTCTTATTTCTTGACTTAACGTACACTCACTTTTATTGTTATTTAGGGGTGTATTAAGGTGTGATTCGTCTATTTTATGTGCCTTTTCCGCACTTTGAACAAAGTCGAGAAAACACGATTTTAAGCTCACTAGTGAGTAAAATTTCTTATTTCTTGACTTAACGTAAACTCACTATTATTGATATATAAAGGTGTATTAAGGTGTGATACGTCCATTTATATGCATTTTCCGCACTTTGAACAAAGTCAAGAAAACACAATTTTACGCTCACTAGTGAGTAAAATTTCTTATTTCTTGACTTAACGTAAACTCACTATTATTGATATTTAAAGGTGTATTAAGGTGTGATACGTCCATTTATATGCATTTTCCGCACTTTGAACAAAGTCGAGAAAACACGATTTTACGCTCACTAGTGAGTAAAAATTCTTATTTCTTGACTTAACGTAAACTCACTTTTATTGATATTTATAGGTGTATTAAGGTGTGATACGTCCATTTATAGACCTTTTCCGCACTTTGAACAAAGTCGAGAAAACACGATTTTACGCTCACTAGTGAGTAAAAATTCTTATTTCTTGACTTAACGTAAACTCACTTTTATTGATTTTTAAAAGTTGTATTAAGGTGTGATACGTCCATTTATATGCCTTTTCCGCACTTTGAACAAAGTCGAGAAAACACGATTTTACGCTCACTAGTGAGTAAAAATTCTTTTTTCTTGACTTAACGTAAACTCACTTTTATTGATATTTAAAGGTGTATTAAGGTGTGATACGTCCATTTATATGCCTTTTCCGCACTTTGAACAAAGTCGAGAAAACACGATTTTACGCTCACTAGTGAGTAAAATTTCTTATTTCTTGACTTAACGTAAACTCACTATTATTGATATTTAAAGGTGTATTAAGGTGTGATACGTCCATTTATATGCATTTTCCGCACTTTGAACAAAGTCGAGAAAACACGATTTTACGCTCACTAGTGAGTAAAAATTCTTATTTCTTGACTTAACGTAAACTCACTTTTATTGATATTTAAAGGTGTATTAAGGTGTGATACATCCATTTATAGACCTTTTCCGCACTTTGAACAAAGTCGAGAAAACACGATTTTACGCTCACTAGTGAGTAAAAATTCTTATTTCTTGACTTAAAGTAAACTCACTTTTATTGATATTTAAAGGTGTATTAAGGTGTGATTCGTCTATTTATGTGCCTTTTCCGCACTTTGAACAAAGTCGAGAAAACACGATTTTACGCTCACTAGTGAGTAAAATTTCTTATTTCTTGACTTAACGTAAACTCACTATTATTGTAATATAAAGCTGTATTAGGGTGTGATACGTCCATTTATATGCATTTTCCGCACTTTGAACAAAGTCAAGAAAAAACAATTTTACGCTCACTGGTGAGTAAAATTTCTTATTTCTTGACTTAACGTAAACTCACTATTATTGATATTTAAAGGTGAATTAAGGTGTGATACGTCCATTTATATGCATTTCCGCACTTTGAACAAAGTCGAGAAAACACGATTTTACGCTCACTAGTGAGTAAAAATTCTTATTTCTTGACTTAACGTAAACTCACTTTTATTAATTTTTAAAGGTGTATTAAGGTGTGATACGTCCATTTATATGCCTTTTCCGCACTTTGAACAAAGTCGAGAAAACACGATTTTACGCTCACTAGTGAGTAAAAATTCTTATTTCTTGACTTAACGTAAACTCACTTTTATTGATATTTAAAGGTGTATTAAGGTGTGATACGTCCATTTATATGCCTTTTCCGCACTTTGAACAAAGTCGAGAAAACACGATTTTACGCTCACTAGTGTGTAAAAATTCTTATTTCTTGACTTAACGTAAACTCACTTTTATTGATATTTAAAGGTGTATTAAGGTGTGATACGTCCATTTATATGCCTTTTCCGCACTTTGAACAAAGTCGAGAAAACACGATTTTACGCTCACTAGTGAGTAAAAATTCTTATTTCTTGACTTAACGTAAACTCACTTTTATTGATATTTAAAGGTGTATTAAGGTGTGATACGTCCATTTATATGCCTTTTCCGCACTTTGAACAAAGTCGAGAAAACACGATTTTACGCTCACTAGTGAGTAAAATTTCTTATTTCTTGACTTAACGTAAACTCACTATTATTGATATTTAAAGGCGTATTAAGGTGTGATACGTCCATTTATATGCATTTTCCGCACTTTGAACAAAGTCGAGAAAACACGATTTTACGCTCACTAGTGAGTAAAAATTCTTATTTCTTGACTTAACGTAAATTCACTTTTATTGATACTTAAAGGTGTATTAAGGTGTGATACGTCCATTTATAGACCTTTTCCGCACTTTGAACAAAGTCGAGAAAACACGATTTTACGCTCACTAGTGAGTAAAAATTCTTATTTCTTGACTTAACGTAAACTCACTTTTATTGATATTTAAAGGTGTATTAAGGTGTGATTCGTCCATTTATATGCCTTTTCCGCACTTTTAACAAAGTCGAGAAAACACGATTTTACGCTCACTAGTGAGTAAAAATTCTTATTTCTTGACTTAACGTCAACTCACTTTTATTGATATTTAAAGGTGTATTAAGGTGTGATACGTCCATTTATAGACCTTTTCCGCACTTTGAACAAAGTCGAGAATACACGATTTTACGCTCACTAGTGAGTAAAAATTCTTATTTCTTGACTTAACGTAAACTCACTTTTATTGATATTTAAAGGTGTATTAAGGTGTGATACGTCCATTTATAGACCTTTTCCGCACTTTGAACAAAGTCGAGAAAACACGATTCTACGCTCACTAATGAGTAAAAATTCTTATTTCTTGACTTAACGTAAACTCACGATTATTGATATTTAAAGGTGTATTAAGGTGTGATTCGTCCATTTATGTGCCTTTTCCGCACTTTGAACAAAGTCAAGAAAACACGATTTTACGCTCACTAGTGAGTAAAAATTCTTATTTCTTGACTTAACGTAAACTCACTTTTATTGATTTTTAAAGGTGTATTAAGGTGTGATACGTCCATTTATATGCCTTTTCCGCACTTTGAACAAAGTCGAGAAAACACGATTTTACGCTCACTAGTGAGTAAAATTCGTATTTCTTGACTTAACGTAAACTCACTTTTATTGATATTTAAAGGTGTATTAAGGTGTGATACGTCCATTTATATGCCTTTTGCGCACTTTGAACAAAGTCGAGAAAACACGATTTTACGCTCACTAGTGAGTAAAAATTCGTATTTCTTGACTTAACGTAAACTCACTTTTATTGATATTTAAAGGTGTATTAAGCTGTGATACAAAGTCGAGAAAACACGATTTTACGCTCACTAGTGAGTAAAAATTCTTATTTCTTGACTTAAAGTAAACTCACTTTTATTGATATTTAAAGGTGTATTAAGGTGTGATTCGTCTATTTATGTGCCTTTTCCGCACTTTGAACAAAGTCGAGAAAACACGATTTTACGCTCACTAGTGAGTAAAATTTCTTATTTCTTGACTTAACGTAAACTCACTATTATTGATATATAAAGCTGTATTAAGGTGT